>SCDY01002336.1:0-21524 GCA_004143825.1 Drosophila micromelanica | reverse complement strand
GGGTCGGAGATGCCTCCTTCTACCTGTTACATACATTTCAACAAAACCATAATACCCTGTTTCACCCATTTTCAATGGGTTCAGGGTATAAAAAGAAAGAAAGACGCAACTTGGGCAAGTCACAAAACAATTCGCATTCCACGGCGACAACAATTTGCGTATGCCGGTTAATTTCATTTTAAATGCACAACAAGTGCAACAACAACAATAACAACGACAATAAGAGAAATGCAGCCTAATTGCCTCATAGAGGTGGTAAGTGGGGGAGGGGGGGGGGGGACTTCGGCCATCTGGCAGCGCTCTGCAATTAGCATGATTTTTGGCCACTGTCTTTTCAGTTTGCGTGTGAATTTGTCAGCTTGTTTTGAGCGCAGCGCTTGACCCCGCCCACTCGCACTGAACTCGCTGGCTAATTAGATACCTGAAGAGGGCCAACTTATAGTGGATGGGAACCTACGAGGGGTAGGGGGCCAGCAGTTGTGCGATTTGCAGTAGGCCGCGTCATGCGCTGATTGCTCAACGCCCACGCTTCGGCAACTGTTGCTGCTGTTGAAGAAGTTTCAGTTCCGCTGCTGCTGCTTCATCATCATCTTCCTCTTCTTTTTCTTTGGGTGCTTCAATTACGAAATTGAAAAGTGCAAGTGCGGCCGAAGGAAAGCAAACATTTGCCTTGGCTGATGACCCAATTGAGATAGTTCAGCAGCAACAGCCAACAGCAACACACGGCAGCAACAGCGAGTGAAAAGCGCAGCGTGTCCAAAAGATGCGCCCATTACAAATGTTTTCCCTTTTTCTTTTTTTGGGCTGCCCACAGCGTGCTCTGTTATTGCCCTACAAATGGGGCCAGGGGGGCAGTGGAAGGGGGGAGGGGTTAGCGGCTACAGGTATCTGCTTATAAGCCGCAATGATTCATGAGGCAACTAATTTTTAGATATCGTGCTGAGTGCACGCATTGCCGCTACATGAAAGCAAAAAAAAAAAATGCTCGTCTGCCAGATGCCCTGTAAACAGATTTTAAAGGGCAAAAACACTATCAGACATTCAAGTCTCAGTAAATACAATTTCTTTCTTAGCTCATCATAATTATTTTTGTCAATTACAGGGTAGCAAAGGAAGTTATGAAACAACTGAAATAAAATAAGTATATATATTTCTCCTGATCAGAAATAAACTTAATTATAATTATTTTTTTTAGTATGTGTATAATCTTTAAAAGACTGTTGCATAAATTCAATTTTTCTATACAAATTTTGTATAGCTAAAGGGTATCCAAAAATAAATCATTTTCTAAATCACCTCCTGCCTCTTGTTCTTCCTCTTCATTGGATGCTGCTTCTGCTGCTGTTGTTTGTCAAATCAGAAAACGGTTTAAACCGTTAGTCTATCAGCGTTCATAATGATCATAATGATTACGATGTTGTTGTTGTTGTTATTGCTGCTGCTGCTGTTGCTGTTGTTGCCGTTTGAGGCTGATTGGTTTTGGATTTACATAAATTGGCGCGTTGCTTCACTTGGCCGGTTTTTGAGAATTTCATTTAAGCCGCTTCTTGAAGCAGACGCTGCCTGACCCAGTTAGAAGTTGTTGCTGTTGCTGCTGCTGTTGTAGTTATTGTTGCTGTTGCTGTAGTTGTAGCCTGCATTTGGCCTGGCGGGCAAAAAATTAGTGTCTGCTCGTTAAAATGCATTTCGCAAGTGGCTTTTTGTGCAATGCATTTGTGGCTTGTTAGCGCAAAGCATCAGCAGTTGCAAGTTCGTTGCCCAAGTCTTTTGATTTGTACTTCCGTTCAAGTTCACTGTTGTTGTTGTTGTTGCTGTTGTTGTTGTCGAGTAGAATTGAGACATCAATAAAGAGCGAAGGGTGGCTCAGCATGTCTGTAAGTCGTTGTCCGGCTAAAAGCTGTTAAGCGCATTAAATAAACATGCGCTGACTCGATTTACGTCTCTTGTCTTGACTTGTTCTGTCTTCGGTCCTCTGTCTTTTGTCTACTCTTGGCTTGTTCTCTCTTATGGCATTTATGTAACGGTACGCACATAGGCGGCCAGACGACAGTCAACAATAATAAATTTTCAAGCTTAAACAGTTACATAAAACGCTGCTCAACGCACACACACCGCACAACAACAACAGCAACAGCAACAACAACAACAACGAGCAGCAATAGACAATGACAGCATCAGGCACGGCAGCAACATCTTTCACCTGCGCCAACTGTTGACAAGGTCTCGCTCGAAAGTAGAATCAGACACAAAACGAGAGATAGATAGAGTGTGTCTGACAGAGAGAAAGAGAGAGAGAGGTTGAGGGGGGTGGCGTTGGGAGGAAGAGAGGGCAGCTCTAGCTTATAACAGGTTCGATACGATTTTTGCGGCACTTTTGCCGCCAAAGGAAATGCTTGATTGCCGCTAAAGCAAAGCAAGGCCAACCAACGGCAACAGCAACAAAAACAGCAAGAATAGCAATAGCACCAGCAACAGCAGCAACAGCAATTGGCTGGCGTCTGGCAGCGACATTGACCAAAGCGCTGCTGCGGTTGTGGTTCTGCCTGTTGACCGCATTCCAAATCAAGTCAACAAATCAATGTGCAAGCATAGAAAGAAAGGTGTTGGCAGCAACAGTTGCTGCTGTCGTCGTCCTTCTCTGCCTGTGTGTGGACACAAACTGGGTCAAGACGAGCCCAAATGCGCGCGTCTGTGTATATATAAATGTGTGTGTGTGTGTCTGTGATAGCAGCTGCTGCGAAAACACCTGCAACAGCAGCAGCACGGCGGCAGCATGTGGGGTGGCACGACAGCAATATGCAGTCAGTGCGCAAGCTTAGCTCGCATCACGGCTCGTGCGCTGTGTGTGTGTGTGTGTGTGTGTGTGTGTGTGTGTGTGTGCAGCTGAGAAGCGTTCTCTTTGCAATTGCTAATTTCGTGTGTCTGTGTGTGTGTGTGTGCTGCATTGTTGCTGCTGCTGCTCGCTAGCAATTTATCATTAGCTGTTGTTGTTGTTTTTATTTTTGCATTTATTTTTGGTTTGTGCCTAATTTGTTGCACACGCTGAAAAGACATTTGTTGTTGCTGTTGTTGTTTCAATGCTATGTTGTTGTTGCTGCTGCTTGGCATCTTTTTTTGGTTGGCTCTTGAGTTTTTTTTCTTACTTATTTTTTGGATTTTTGTTTTTGTAGAATTTTTGTGGTTTTGTGGCGACTTGTTGAAAAAAAATTTGTTTGGCAGCCGCCATATAAAAGTTGTGGGTAAATTATTTTTTTTTTGTAGATGTGGGAACAACAGCAGCAACAACAACTGGCAGCAAAGAAGTTGGCGTAGAACTTGCCTGGCTTAAGTAAACAATTTGCATAAAAGTCAAGCATAAGGCCTTAAAAAATGACAACAATAAAAGTAGCAACAACCACACGAAAAAAAGAAAAAAAAGAAATAAAACAAATGTTGTCGTGTGTGTTGTTGGCCTTTCTCCACAAAAAAAAAGAAATTCATAAAATAAAATTTTTGTCAACGCGTCGCGTCATCGCACACTATGCAAATGAACAGCAACAGCAGCAACAGCTGCTTGGAGTGAAAATTAGAAGCAGTTTAGCAGTCAGTGGGCAGCGTTTCTTATTATTATGAAAATTTCACTCTAGTCGCTGTTGTTGTTGTTGTTCTCGTGTTGTTGTTGCTGGCGTGCTTTGATTATAAAATAAATTGTATCTCGTTGTTGCTGCTGTTGCTTTAGTTTTGTGCTTTAATGTTGTTGCTGGCATTCCAATTGCTCGCTTTTTACCGCTAGACAGTTGCCGCTGGCAGCAGCAGCAGCAACAACAGCAACAGCAACATTATGAAATCGCTCGCTGCAGCTGAACAACTCTTGGAACTTGTTGCAGGTGGACAACAGAAAACAACGGGCAACATAAACGCCCCATAACAACAGCGGCAACAATTGCTCATGTGTGGCAAGTGCTGCCGCTGCTGTTGCTGTTGCTGCTGTGGCGTTTATTGATTGGCCATGGCGGCGTATTGGAAGCGCAGCGTCATCCACACTTCCGATTGCTGTGGATAAGCTGCGGCCAGCCAAACGGCCATTGAACTTGTGCCAGGCACATGATAATGATGATAGCGTAAATGATCATGACGATGATGATGATGATGATGATGATGACGGCGCCAACATTGTGGCAGCACTGCAGCAACTGCTCAGCATTTACCATGTATTAGCTTGCAACAGCGCGTCCAGAGTCCAAGTGCAACTTCATGTCGGCAATTAGCTAGGCCCACAGCTCTGGGCCACATGTATACACTGCGAGGAAAGCGCAGTTCTTAAGAGTAGTAAACTATTGTGCTTACAACTTTTGTTGTTAAATATGCTCTTTTGTATCATAAAAATAAACAAAATTTTTGTATTAAATTAAAAAAAATACATATATAAAACATTTTTGGTTCTGGTTTTTTCTCCCAGTGTACTTGTATACATATATATAATAAATATGTTGTTTTTTTTTTAAGTTGGCATAAGGCAACGTCCTAGGCATTCGGGCGCCGTAATCTATGGCAATTGTTATTGTTATTGCGATTGGTTCTGCATGCAGCAGCAGCAGCAGCAGCTGCTGCACAGTGGTGCCAAATCAGTTTGCTGAATGCCTTAGCAAGTTATGGCCATGGATATATATGCCATATCTAGGGTGTGTGTGTGTTGTGTGTGCGCGCTTGGGCTTGGCTTTCACCTACATCAAGTGCGGGCCAACATTCTTCTGGCTTGTCTGTCTGTGTGTGTGTGTATGTGTGGGCGCTTTGCTAAAATCGCTACCATAGCTCGATGCTTGCCATCGCATTGTTTTTTTTTATTTTGCTACCTGTTGCTGTGAAAGTTGCTGTACCTAAAGATTTAAGACGGAACGATCGATACCGAGAGCTTTAGGCAAAATGTTATTGAAAATTATTGATATGGGGATAACACTATCTTAAAAATACCCACTGTATTTTGTTTGATGGTTAATCCTTTCTATGAGAAAAAAAAAATAACCACATACGAAAAACCTTATTCATATATGAAATAGGAATATCTTAAAAATCGCTTAAAGTTTGGAAATTTTAGAATATTTCAACATTAATATGAAATATTATTCAGGCCAAATAACAAGTCTCTATATATTTTTGCATTTATAATATAATAAATATAATAAGCATTTGCTATTTGATTGTTTCATAGTCCGATATATATCGATCAATTGTAAGGGTTGCCATCACCATGCCAGCGCATTTGGCAGTCGATTTTCAGGCCATAATCTGATGGCAATTGCAACAGCTTTGTTTTTAGTGGGCCAGTGACGAAACGCACACACCAACACACACACAAACATAGACACATACACAGTCACACACACTGCATTTAAAGTTATTAACAAAAGGCAATTATTTATAACAATTTCGATGGCGTTCGCCTTGTGGCATTGATGGCTGCAAAACGAGTCATGAATCAGGTGCCAGCGAGCGAGCCAATTGTTGCCAGCTAATTTCAAAATGGCAACAACAACAACAGCAAGTGGCAAGCGGCAGCAACAGCAACAACAACACAGTAAGAGTAACGTCGCACATTCATTACAATTAATTAAATTAAAAAGCGCATAAATTCTGTCGTCCAACCATTTGCTACACCTTTTTGCCTTTCAGCTTTCATGGTGGCAGCACTGGTTGTTGTCGTTGTCATTTAAATGCGCTGTTAATAGCAAACAATTTCATTTATTTATTAGACGGTTAGTTTCACTTTCCGAGCATTTCACTGCGACACACATTACAATTTCTTCGCACAGATGGAAATGCCAAACGAATGACTTAGGCAACGAACGCGAAAGTTACAGAGTTTCTATAAAAATAAATATTCAACTGCAGCTGATATATCAGATAATGAGTATTCCATACAAATGAGCTGCACCTAAGATATATTCACAAAAAAAGAAAAAATATATATGTAATAACTGTGATGATTTCAATTGAACATGGCGTATACTTATATAGATATATATATAGACACATATATATTGATGGCATTGGATCATCTTTAGTTATTTTGTTGTTAATTGTCGTAAGTCTAGCTAAGTTTGATTCGTTTTTCATTTACACACATACATTAGCCAATTAAACATTATCTTTCTGGCTGACTTTAATAACATTAAAATCTGTTGATCATCTTTCGCAATTCCTTATAATAATAATTCTAATTTCATTCGTTAAATTTTTTATTTGCTATCGAACTAATATGATTTTTTCATATCTTTCGTTATGTAAGATGTTAAGTTTATAGATTTTGATTCTTCTTATAAATTCTTCGTATAAGTTTTTGTCTTGAGAATATTGTTTATTAAGTAATTGTTTATAATTTTATGTTCACACTGAGAACAGCTTGAAAATCTCTAATCATTTCAAGTGAATAAATATAAGTTAATCTCAAGCCCAGCTCACGGCTTAGACTCTAAGCCTATATAAATCAAAGCCCACTCAGGCTCTCTCCACCCGCTCTCTCTTCAACTCTTTTTTTTTTTTCTTTTCTATCTGTCAACGCCAACACACAAACTGTCAGCTAAATAAGTGACTTTTTTCTTTAGTGGAGTGTCTGGCAAGGCCATTTTGCAGCTTGCGCAAGTTGCTCAGTGGCTCATTTTCATTTCCATTCCACACTTGCCCCACTCCCTCGCACACACACACACAAACACACACGTATATATACATATTGCTACGTGCCAAGGCGGCATCACTTAATGAAGATTGCACCAAAAAATTTATTCAAAAACCAAAATTAACTCGAATTGCGTAAAGTTGTGAGGCCAGACATATGAATATCGAGGGGCATTCCGTGTTGTTTTGTTGTGGCACAAGTGCGCGACGATTGCGCAAACATTTTGGCTGCCTGCGACTTTTGCCCTCGACAATTGTCACACTCCCCCAAATGAGCTCATTATCAACGCAAACACCAATCAAATTCATTAAACGCCGCTTATCGCCACATTTATCGCAATGTCAACAGAGAGAAAAAACATTAAAGAGTTGTGCAAAGCGCATTTAGGTAAATAAATTGTTAATGATAATTCCTAATGAAATTTGGAATTCGTTACAGTTGGAGCTATGAAATTTTGTATAGGAATACTATTGTATCAATTTTATTTTATTTTAATTATATTCAGAAATTTAGAATCTGCCCTTAACTTTGCTGCTAGCTACATAATACCACAATCAATGATAAAATATTTTATAAACCCATTGAACTCAGCTGCTATAAGACATAAATCTATTAAATTTAAAAAAATAAATATGCAAAAACAATTTTTTGGTACATTATTTAATAAAATTTACCCATTGAACTCAGGATCTTTAAGTGGGTAAGCTATGAAGTTTGGTATGCAAATATTCTTATCTACACACAAAATTTATATATCATGGCAATCTAAGTGAAAATTTCTTATGTACCCATTGAACTCAGGAAGTGTAAGAGCAACAGCTAAGCAATTTGGTATGTGAATGCTTTGGAGAGATGTATTTATGCCAGCAAGCACTTTTATAATTGCAAATTAAGGAAAACACTTTTAACGCATATAAATAAATTGAATAAAATAAATTTTAGCATTTGATGCACACATTTTTTCGCACACAATTCTGCATATTTTATGTTAATTGCAGACAAGAAAGTAACTAAAGTTATGCAAGTAACTCGTTTGTATGCAAGCGATGATGGATGTTGGGGTAAAGGATACTTTAACACTCGTTTTTTATTTGTGTGTGTGTGTGTGTGTGTGTGTGTCTTGTTGTGGTGTCACAAGTAAGAGACTCAAGTGCGGTTGTCTGCTGGCTGCTGAAGTGCGTGATGCCCGCCCACGGCTGCTGCTGCTTGTTGGCTTCCTCAACTGGGGACTTCCTTGTTGGGGCCAGTTTGTTTATCAGTGATTATATAAGGGCAACTAAGCAGGCACCGCCTCGTTTGGGGATTTGCCCAAACCGCAATAGAAAAACAACAAAATAATAAAATAAAAACACAACCAACTGATGTTTGCACGCATGCGCGCACAATGTGCCACGCCTCAAACAAAATGCCGCATGCCCCAAATGGCTGGCAGCATTGTGCGGTTGCACAAATGAGCCGTGGCATAGACATGGGCATCATAATAGCAGCGGCAGCGTCATCGGTTGCTTGTGAGTTATGTATCTTGTATCTGTTAGATGCGAGCATATGCCTGATTTTATAGTTTTTTTTCTGTATATTTTTTTTGTTTTTATTTTTCGCATTGCAATTAAAACGCAGAGCTTCCGCAATGCAATGTGGCCATTAGATGCTATAGATGATCATTACCATAATGATAATGACGATGTGGTATGCCATAGATCATGCCATTACACAGCCCTGGCCATTATAGTATATATATAGATGGATATACGACTTTACATATATCATCATCATCTAATCGGGGTGTACGTGGCGACGTAATGCCCCTTAGCATCAATAGGCAGCTGTGTGGAGTTGCCCCACAATTTTGCCAGCGTTTGCTTTTTTTCGTGCTGCTCGTTGTCGTTTCTCTTGTTTGCATTGCACTTTTACTTTTCGTATTGTCAACACTATGAAAAACAATTGCGGAGGTAAGAAAAAAATAAATATATATATACATTATATATAAGTATATATTAAAAACTTTCCCATTTGGTTGGAGAAAAAAAAAAAAATAAATAAAAACAAGCTGGCAAACTTTTTTGTTGGTTTGTTTTAAAATTTTTAGTTGCTCGTAAATTTTATTTTAATTTCTTCTACAATTTCTTTCTGTCGTTTTTGTGTTTGTTGTTATTATTAACGCTCTTTTCTGCTGCTTTTAACAATTTTTTTTGTAAGTTTTTCAGAGTTTTTTCTCGTTGGCCTTTTTTTTTAGCTTTTCCGTCTCTTGTTTTCGATTTGTAATTTAAATTAATTTCTAACAAAGCATTTCCCACAGTTTTGTGTTTGGGACTCTTCTTCTAGATTAGAGCTGTAACGGTTTATACGCATCGAATTTAGTGTTTCGTTTTCTTTTTCTAGGTGATAAAAGCGCATTTGGCTTGGGACAGTTTTGAAGATTGATGCGATATTCCTTGGTTTTGGTTTTTGTTTTTGGGATGAGTTATTCCTTTTATGTTTTGTAGCTATTGAGCTTTTAAAGACAAAAACATTTTAGGTAACAGTAAAAGTTGACCACTCGCTGCTGTCATTTAAATGTGTTCTTTGTTCTCAAGTTCAAGGCGCTGTTGTCTTCTGTCTTCCCCGCCCCCTTAGCAACAACTGTGTGGCACCTGCTTGTGTCTAACTGTAACCCGATCTATTGCCACGTGCAGCTGGTCGGTTTGGTAATTGGAGACAAGAACGGCACAACAGCTTGCGCTGGTTGCTTTTCAGTCAGGTGACGCTGCCACGTGCAGCAGCAACAGCAGCAGCAGCAAGTTTGTTGCCTAAGTCTCTTGTTTTGTGACACATTTGCAGCACACTTTGGCTGTTGTTGCCGCATTTTCTGCTTGCTGACCCAAACAAACATCCGTTTCCTGCGGCGGACACGCCCTCTAGCAAACAGCCCCCATTAAAGTATGCACAGTGCACGCTCGCTAAGGCAAACAAATGAGAAATATGTGAAATCTCCTAAGACTCTTTCAATTTTCTTTGAGTCTTGAAGCAATAAATGAACTAGGCTATATGTAAGTATAGTATATAATACATTTATCACTTTGTGCTCTTCTTTTTATATTAAAAATTAATATAATTGCATTGGTTTTTTTCATTGTGGTCGATTGTTTGTATTAAAGCTTCTTTTGTTAATTAATATGTTTTTAACTACAAAGTCACAGAAATCTGACTTTATAAAAAAAAAAATAACCGTTGTAATTAATTCATTAATTAATCCATCTTTATGTATTTTTAAAATATATGTAAAAATTTTGTAAAAATATTGTAAGCCCGCTGCAATGAGCATACACAGTAAACATAAAATATAATATGTTCTTATATGTACGTAAAATACTTTTGGTTGCTTGTGGCCAGTGCACGTTAAAGTTCGCCCACTGTACTTGCCATATGCATATGAGTCGTGCCTTTGGTGTGCTTCAGCGTTTCATTTGTCGCGCGTATCCCACGAAACAATTAACGAGCACAAAAGCTGACCGATATAAAGCGAGCGAGCAGCAGCAGCAACAACAACAACACCAAGTTGACCAGTTGCCGGCACTTGACTCTGTGGTTGTTGCTGTTGTTGTTTCTGCTGTCGCTTTATGAACGTGGGAAAAAGTGCACAAGCCTCGCATCGCTTTTGTTTCAAAAAGAACCGGAAATCAAAAGTAAACGACAAAAGTATATGCAAAAAATATTTATTTTTAAAGGTGCGCCCAAAAAAAAAAGCAGCAAAAAAAAGTAAACGAAAAAAATGGGTGATGAAAAACCAAAAGCAAAAAGCAAGCAACAGCAACAAGAGAAAATTTGTTTGCTTTGCTGTTTGGGTTTCGCGTCTTCACATCATCCACAGCTGCTTATTCTGCTCATTCTACTTCTTCTTCTTCTTCTGCTCATCTTTTCGTCATTCGCTTGACACACTCACCTATATTCTGCGCCTGCGCCTGCGTCTGCGCTGACGCCAGCAGCAGCAGCTGTAGCAGCAGCAGCGACTGCGTGCGTTGCATTTTGTTGCTCACTCGTTGATCTTCTGCTGCTTCTTATTATTTCTTTTGCTTTTTTGAAACTTTTTTTTCTTAGAATTTGCAATTTGTTTTTACACTATTTTGGCAGCGTTTCTTTGCTTTGTTGTTGTTTTCTTTGCCTTTGTTTACACGGTTTTGTTTTTTCTTCCTTTAATGAGCAAAAGTTATTAATGTTTCTCGTTTAGTTTTCAACATGCCTTGAGTAGAAAATTATATAAAAAAACAAAATTAGGAATTTTAAACAATTTTGAGATTTGCTGTTGGGCAACAGGTGCGCCGGAAAGTGTGTCAGCCAAATCAGCACGTTTATCCTTCACAAATACACCAACAAAAAATTACAAAAAAAATGTACCGAAAAAAGTAAATACAAAACAAAAAAAAAATATAAAATAAATGCGCACAATTTCTCGAGCACTACCGTTAGACCGCCAAACCGTTAGACGTTATAAGTCGCGTACGAAATTGATGGAAAAAAGCAAAAACAATGAATAGACAAAAGATGCGCCGCGATGCGCTAAGTTCCGTTCGCTTGGCGTTCAGCACGGCAACTGAATTCGTAGAGGTTCGCCAAGTCGAGCTTAAAGCGACGTCGCCACACGACTCTCTCCCTCTCTTTTTCTCGACACGAAGACGCAAACGAACTTTAAAACCGAAGCTCAAGACGTTTTCTTTCACTTTTCACGTTTGGCATGCGCGCATGCGCTCTCTCTCTCTCGATCTCTCTCGCGTTTTCTGATTGCGCTCCCTCTTTGGTTTTGGAGCTGTGACCACCGCTGTGGGGGGTTAGCAAACCAACCGTCGTCGTGTGCAGCTCGAAAGCAACTGAAAGTTTGCGCCGCCGCGTTGTGCGTCTTGTAAGCTGTAAGCGTCGCAACGTCAACGCCGGCAGCGACTGCTGCGTGCTGTCGCTGTCGCTGTTGCTGCCAACTGCTCGCTGCTCGGTCCTCGCTGCCCGCTGCCACTTGCTGCGCTTTTGGCAAGTGGCAAAGCTCTCGGGCTCTGTAGCTGAGGGCTTTCGATGCGTTTGGTCTATCGATCAATGGCAAATTGTTGTTGTGCTGCCGCTCCGAATCGCTGGCCAAGAAAGTTGCCAGTGGATGCTACAAAACGGTAATAACAACTAATACAGGTTATGCAACTGTGGCAACTGTGGCCAACTGCTGGCCAAGTGCGCATTGCCGCTGCACCAAATTGCAGCCGCAGCACAAATAATTCTTTGTGGCAACTAGTGGACTTGGGACTTGCCGCATGTTGCCTGCATCTTGGACATTCATTGCCACAGAGCAAACGATGCCGTTGCACAAGCATTTGCATGCCACAACTACGGCTTTAAGTATGCCAAATGGTCAGCAAATTGGAGCAGCAGCATCGATGCCAGCAATCGGATCAGCATCAGCAGCAGCCGCCGCCACAAGCCCGTTCTGCCTTTGGCCTGGCCAACCGGCCAACCAGCCAACGCACAACTTGTCTGTGACACATGTGGGCCAAATGCAAAATGCGCAAAGGCCCCCAAAAGCGACGTCGGCCGAAGACATCTGTGATTCGCATAGGCCAAAAATGGTTAGCCAGCTTCCAGCTAGACCTCCCCGCGGACAGGTCCAAATATGTTGAGAAATGCTGCCGGGGCAGGCCAAAAACCAAAAACAAATAAAAAAATTGGTCATGTGTATTTGCTGTTGCGCCGTTTATGGCTAAAATGCTACAATGCGAGCGGTTAGAACTTTAATCGGTATGATCATGATGTAAATTATTCGAAAACTTGATAGAAAGAACATTATATAATACGATTATCTACAAATGTAGTTGAAAATAAATGTTAAATGTTATTCAAATATATTCTGAATTTCAAGAATTTTTTGAGTTATCATGTTTATTTAACAGTTACTTGTGCATGAAAATTGTCAATATTGATAGAAATATCTTTTCTACAGATTGAAGAATTAGTTTTGACAAAGCACATAAGATTCTATATAAAAATTTGGAAAAATTTCTAAAAGTTCAGTTCAGTTTTGATTAAGTTATAGTAAAAAAGAATAACAAATATTTGCAATGAACTTTACAACTCGGTTCGGAGAGTCATGTACTTTGTCAGTTAGCTTACAAAGCAGAAAATTGTTTTTTTGTTTAATAAAATTGAAATTTAATATTATTAATGAAGTTGCCAAAAACTGTTTACAATGAATGTTGCAAATCAATTTACAAAGCAAACAATGTTTATTATTTTTACTATTTATTTTTTGTTTAATGTTTTCGCTTAATAAAGTTATTTATCTTCCCGTCTAAGCATTGTTTTAAGTAGGCAGTGCTTTTGCTATTATGGCACTCATTCCGTCTTTGCAGCTACTTCCATTACCAAAATGTGAGTCATGCGACATGCGAAGATCAACTGCCATTTGATTGGGCCATTGTGCAAAGTAGTTGACTTTATGGGCTGCGTTAGTTCTCTGCTGGATCTGTTCCGACAACAACACGGGAATGATCATCATTAGCAGCAGCTCAAATGATCATTTTCGAGGCAAGTAAATGACTGTGTCATTTTGTTGTTGTTGTTGTTGTTGTTGTTGTTACTGGATGTGCTTTACTCTGTTCGCTTTGGAGCATTGGCTTGGCGAATTGTCATCACATTTTTGCGTGTTGTTTGTGCTTTTAACCCAGTTTAAAATGCTGCAGCAGCGACAAAAACAATGACAACGTTGCCGCAAGTGTTGACAGCCGCAGCAGCAGCAACATAGATTGCAACATTTTGTTTAGCCAGCAGCCACTCATCAAGTTGTCCGACTGTCAATAGAATTGGGCGCAGCAGCTGCTCCATTTTCAGAGTTAAGGTTTCCAACCTCATTTTGTCCGTGGCGCCACCTGTCGTAACAGCTTCAGTTTACTTGGGAGTCTACGAACTCTTCAGTTATCATTTAAAGTTGAATTGTATCCAATTTTTGTGTGGCAGCATTCAATTAGATGAACAGTTTTATTTCCATTCATTCCTAACCTTACTTTTGGTTCAATCTCTTAAGTTGAGATCAATTGACATGTACATTTCTGTTACTGAATGATTTTCAGCTCGGACTAATTCTGATCTCATCTGCCAGCTTACAGTTTTCTTATTGAAGTTTGTTTCAAATGTTTCATTTCCAAACATTCCTAACCTCACTTGTAAGATGAGCTCACACAGTAGAATACGTTCTCCTGGCTACCTAACATCTCCACAAAGATTCAGATAAACTTCAGATTTAATTCAACTTTATTCTACGCGTGGCGCCACCTATTGTGCGCTTAGCCCAACTCATTCAGTTTGGGTTAAGCACTCTGAAGGCCCAGTTAACAGTTAACTAATCAAATTGTGTCTATGACTGCAGAAACATTTAATTAGACAATGAGGAAACGGCTTTTGGCACCGGCTACCCAAAGAGGTAGGGCGGCACCAAGGGGAGTTCCAGCTCCAGCTCCAGCTGCTGTTGATGGACGTGGTGGGTTTTAGGCTGGTGGCTGTGGTGCCACCGCCCAATTGTTACGCTTGGTGCGCAGTGGTTGGCCGCCCGCCGGTCAGCGGTTGGATGCATCGGCACGTGCGCCTGGCCTGCGCCACCGACGCCCATCGCTGTGGCCAGCCCAGGAAATCAACGGAAGCGCACGCAACATCTTTTGGCCAAGAATATGCTGGCCCAAACCAACCGCCGCCCCCCTTCTGCCTTGCCGTCCCCGAGTCCACATAAAGGTTGGGCCCCCCTCCGCCCCCCCCCCCCCCCCCCCCCCCCCCCCCCCCTCCAGTGGCAGTTCCAGTTCTTCTTCGGCCCTGCTTCCCCCCTTCCCCACGATGGGAACCGCTTGTGCGCTTCATTTTCTATTTAGTGCTTTATTATTTTTAATTTCCAGCAAAGTCTCAAGATTAATGTTCTGAGTCGCTGCCTACCAGCTCCCAGACACAGTTCTGTTGCTGTTTCTTGTTGCTTGTTCTTCTTCTTCTTCTATTGAAACTGGTCGCCGCAGTTGTCCTGCAGCTCCATTTGCCACGAGCCAAATACCTTGAAAATGAGAATACAACGTCTGCTCCAATTGGAAGAACACGATCAAAAGATCAATCATTAAGATAATCATTTAACTATTCACACTTGAATAAGAGCTGAATTGGTGTAACATTGAAATTAAAGCTTGATGTTTCGAACTAAAAAAGATATTTCGAATTAAAATAATACTAGGGTTCAAATTTGGTTGCTTGTAAAATTTAAATTCAATGTTGAATCGAGGTTGATCTGAACTGATCAACTGTTCAACTGATCGTAATTTATTCAAACAGCATCTTAGGGCCGCTTCACAAGACACCATTTGAGTACCCCAACAGCAATGTGAATGTTGCGAATGAGTGTCTCAAAGTGACCAAAAAAACACCCAACTTGCGAACTGAAGTGTGTGTGCTTTACAAGTTGTTTGCACCACTGTGCGCCCACAATGTGTGGCAAGCCTGTGTTGCCAAATTTCAAAAACAAAAATTCGTAAATTCAAAAAGCAAAAAATGTAAATTTTTAGCCACAGCTTCCCAGTTGCCGTGCACTCATAAATGAAGGGGGGGGCTAAGTCAATGTGGTTATTACTTAAACAGCAAAAAGTGACTGCACTTTTTGGTGGCTAGTCCAAATGCTGATTACCACCTAGCGGGAACTCAGCCCACACACACACACACACACACACCCAGTTTTTGCAAGAGTTTAAGTGAAATGAAACGAAAGTAAAAATTTGCTTATTTTTTGTTTTTTCGCATTGTTGTTGTTGCCCTAAACAACAAGAGTGCAGCTGAACCGCTTGACGCTGGCTCCCTTGTAATAATGGAGTGTTTGCAAACATTTTTGGTGGCTTTGGACACTAGTCGTAATGGACGACTGCCGGCAACCAGCCAAGTGAAATGCCTGCCCAGCGCAGAATTCAACAACAATGTTACATAAACAACCACAACAGCAACTGCAATTGCGTGTGACAGCGACAACAATAAGCAAAAAACATTGAAAAAAAAAAAAAAAAAAAATAACAAATCATAAAATACAAAATAATCCATCGAGTGCTGCACAGGGCTGGCCTGGCTGGACAAATCTTCATGTGTTCGGCTGCGTTGGAGTCCAACAGTTTGGATTGGATTTGTTGTTGTTGTTGATGTTGTTTTTGTTGTTGGTTGTGTCATACTTAATAATGGAGCAAGCAACTGTAACAGCAACTCATTTTATTTCTAACAAAAAGATGACATTTTTTTGCTTGTTTTTCTCTTTCAGTTCTGTTTTCTTTTGTTTTTTGCAACCAAGCATTGAGCCACATAGCAAATAACAACAACAACAACAATAGCACAAATAACCATACCATAAATCACATTTAAACGAATTTTGTATGCCCTATATATATGCATATAAGGCTGCATTTATAAGATTTCATTATACAAATGTTATTTGAATAGTTGGAAATTCGCCAAGTTCAAGATTGTTTGGCAAATCATTCTTTCGGCATTATATAATAATATGCTTTATATTTTTAAAAGCAGTTTGAATGCCAATAAATCAATTCAGATTTAATAGACAGGCAGCTTAGAATTCAACATTATTATTCTTTGATTGTTTGTATATTATTTTATCACAATGAATTTAAATTGTTTATTTAAATAAATATTTACAGCCAAGGGTGTTAACGAATAATTGAATAACTGGTTAGTTTTGGTTGATCTTCGTGTTGGAAATGCATTCTAATAATTATATAATTTGTGTAATGATCAGCAGATTTACTGTAAATACAGTATTGGTTGGAATCAAACTCAACTAAAAATGGGTAAAAATTTCTACATTAAATATAGACTAATTATGATATGGAATAACTTTTGTTAGATAAGTAGATTTTTTTTTATTTTTATTAAATTTGCTACAATTTCTAATTTTGAAATAATATTTTGGTTCTACTTGACTTGTAGCGATTTTTGGTGTTGAATTTTTTATAGATTTCTCAATTTTATTTTGTTTAACTCAGTTTTTTCAGTCCATGTCAAAGTGTTTGTCAAGCCAGTTGAACTCAAGTTTCGAGTCGAGTGCCACAAATTGTGGCAATAGCGAGACGCGCCTCATTTGGCTTTGGCTTTGGCCCTAATCATCGCTGCAGCTCTCTGATCAGGAAGCCAGCGTCGCACTCTGGGCCAAATACAAAAGTTCTGCGCAAGTTCGTTGCCTCAGTCTTTGGTTTTGCGACGCACCCAGACCGATTTTGCCACTTGAACATGCCAGGCACGTGCGCCACGCCCAAAAAACAAAAACAACCTGGCTTAACCCTTATGTGCCTGGCTCTTGCCAATTTGACAATTTTATTAATGTTGCCTACGTGCTTATTGACCGCTTGATGCCAGCGTGCAATGCGCAACTTTCATTTTGTTAATTGAATTTGGAGGAATGAAAACTTTATTTCTTTTAGAAATTTTTCGCGCATTTTATATATTATTTTTTTTTTTAGTTTTTAGCTTTTTTTTTGTAAGCACTTTCGATGCCCATTGAAGAGCGTATGTGCGCACTGCGGTTGTTGTTGTTGTTGTTATTGTTAGAATTTATGGTTCGTTAGGCTCCTAAGTGCTTGGCACAGCTGAGTTATTGGGCTGCCAACACCTGATGCCATCTGACTGAGCTCCAAGCGCCGAGGCCTAACTGTTTTGTATTTGTTTTGTTTTTTTTTGTTTTATTTTTTTTTTGTTTTTTTCTCTAGTTTGGTTTCGGGCCAACTGCCCAGGCAATTAACGCATTCCACGCATTGCCCAGTGACCCGTGCGCGCTCTTACCCCTCTCTACCAAGCTATGTTCAAAGCGCGTTACACGTGGTTGTGCACGACTTAGGGATACCCTGTTAAGTATCGTGGACGTTCGAGGAGCTTATACGCTGTGCGTAAAGTGCGTATATTTTTTATTAGAAATACTCTTTAATTATTGTATGGGGTGTGTACGACTAAGAGATACCCTGTAAAATATGGCAAGCGCTTGAAAATCATTTAACCCGCTTACGAATTAGATTTATTTAACTAAGAAATTGGCTGTAAGCAGGCTTATATAGTTGTTTTGGGTGTGAACGACTAAGAGATGCCCTGCGCGGCGCATATGATTGACTAAAATACACTCTTTAAGCAGACTTAAAAAGCTAGTTGCTAATGGAATGATTTAGAATTACGCTGTTAACAAATTTAGGTACCCTGCTGCCAGAAATTTATTATTTACAGGGTATGCCAAAGAAAAATATGCAAATAAATTGTGTTTTGCGTGCGGCAAGTCTTCAAGCTGCTTAGTCGCCGACTTGAAACTTATGATTATGGCCAGGCCAAAAAACCAAAACAACAACAACAGCAACAACAGATCCAAAATAGTTTCTAAAAGCTGCTTTTTTGGGGCTGTTGCCGCTGTTGTTGCTGCTGCTGCTGCGGGTCAATAGACGCACGTCAAACGACGGCAACAACAGCAGGAACAGCAACAACAACAACAACAGCAGCAGCAGCAGCAACAGCGACAACATCAACAATTTGTGCGTCAATAATTTATTTTAGGAATCGGAATCGGAATCGCTTCGAACTAAACGAGGTCGGGAGAAAGTCACTGCAACATCGGCAGCAGAAAACACTTGTCGCTTTTTGCTAAATTGGCTAAAATTATGATTAGTTGTTGTTGTTGTCTGTTGCTGCTGCCGCTGCTGCGGCGAGGATTGCAAGTTGTCAGCGAATCGAGACGTGTGACGAATGGCCTGGAAGTGCAGCCAGTGCAGCCAGCTGGAGGAGAAGTTGCAGCAGCAGCAGCAGCAACAGCAACTGCAGCAGCAGTAGCAGCAACAGCAGCAGCAATTGCAACATTTCCGCATCGCGACGTTAGCCGTGAAAGCTGCCGCTGAAGTTGGGACGCAAGGTCAAATCCCCAAAATGTCTCTGCCAAAATGTTTTGAGCTAACAACAGCCTCCCCCTCATCCCCTTAGCCCCACCTCCTCCTCTGTTATTCAGTCCATTGCCATATGCAATAGGAGCTCTGCAATTGCGCATACGCCTCGTCTTAAATGCCTGGGAAACAAAAAAAAAAAGACGATTCCAACAATGCAACGCAGCAGCAACACCAGTAATTGCAGCAAGTGGCATCAACGCTTATCATTGGAATATCAATAAAAAACCGAAATGGAGATGAAAATGAAAAACCAACTATTTAACACAACTCTTGCTGCATGCCCTGCAACAGTTGAAACATTAAAATTTCCCTCAATACACTAAAAAAAAATGTTAAGAATTCGCTGTTCTGTAAACAAAATGTTGTGTTTAATAATCGCTTAATCAATTATTAAAATTGTTGGTAATTTAAACAAAATTTTCTGATTAAAGATTTAGAGCAGCGATTTTCTTTCTCTCAATATTTTCCATATCCGAATAATCTCTATAACATTAGTAAGAAATATCAAAGAAATTTTTGGGTATTACAAACTGCATGAAGAAACGGATTGAGCCGATTTAAAGGGCTAAAGGGTTTTGGGGAGCGATAAACAAATGCTGCAAATGCCACAAAACACACATGTGAAAAATAAAAATGAACGCGAAACTGAAAATGAAAACTGAAAACTGAAAAACATTGTGCAAGTGACAATTACTAGTGTGTGTGTGTGTGTGTGATTGTGATTGTGTTTATATGCGAAATGCTGTAAATATAATTTACGACATGGCCAAATGTCGCCGTGATGACCCGCTCATTAAAAGTGAAACAAAAACTGAGGCAAGTTGGAAGCGACTGGAAACTGAAAAACTGAAAGGGGGAAAATCATCATCTTCATGACAAATGCGTGAGAAAAACAACCCATTTTTATATATTTTTTTATTTTTTTTTTTTTATTTTTATGAAATCCAACGCAATATGCTCAATAAATTGTAAGGGAATGGAGAAAAGTTAGATCTGCAGATAACTAAAATAAATTTCTACGCATACAGCCAAAACTAAATAGGGTTTATGAGTGCTTAATCTGATCATGGATTCTATTAGAAGAGAATAAAAGAATAATAAAGAATAAAGAGCCTGGTTTTTCCTGTAAAACTCTCCGATCTACTATATGATGTAGGAATAGATAAAGCAGGTTAGCTGATAATTTTATGATCATATTTGTGGCTAAAAGAAAATCTAACATTACAATATGCTCTAGAAATTACGAGGCTCTCAAAACATCAAAAAAAAAAAAAACTTTCGCTTAGAATACAACGAAAATTAGCAGATCGAAGAGTTAAGATTTGGCACTTGATGATGATGACGCTGTGCAGCACTTGAAGAAAGTGCTGGAAAACGAGAGTCGTTACGGCAAAAACACTTTGATGTGGTTCGCGGCGCACACAGCTTGACAAATGTAGAAGTCTGAGAAAGAGAAAGAGATAGAGAAAGAGAGAGAGAGAGAGTGAGAGAGAGAGAGAGAGGGGGGCACAGAAATTTACTCTGGCCTGAAATTGGTTCAATTTATGCTATGATTTTTATCAAAAATCTTTGTACGTTTAATGGCTGCTGGTATTACAATTGCTCTATAAGCTCCCCTCCCTCCCCACGCCTCTATCACTGTTGCTGCTGCTGCTGCTGCTGCCCCAGGCCAACATGTTGCTGCCCTGATTGAATGAATTCGCTTGGGTTATTACTGTGGCATTTTTTGTGTGCCAAATGTGCAGCCATGAAACTTACGTTCTTATGACTATCAACACACATGCATCTCTCTCCTCTCCCCCCCCACTCCCCTCCCTCGCCTGCAGCAACTGCTGCTGTGCGCTGGAGCATTTGAGCTGCTTCTCTTTTTAATGTGGCCGCTGTTTAATTGTTTCATTTGCCATTTACCATTTGCCATTTGCCGCGTGCTTTCCTCAACAGTTGTTGTTGTATCTTTGGTAGCATTCCGCATCCGCGTATCTTTTGTATCTGTGTATCTTTTGTATGCGCACAATTGACAAGTGCCAGTTTGCGGTTGCCGTTCGTTGAAATTACTTAATAAAAGTGAAACTAACTGTCAGAGCAGACCACAAAACAAGTTTCCACTCGATTCGATTTGATGCCGAGTCGCGTCGAGTCTTTAAGCCAAAGTTTTCTAAACGGAAAACGAGAGTGAAATCTTAAACTTGATATTACGCCGGCCAAGTGCTTCAGTTTATGTATGGCCAAAATAAAGAACAACTGGCTACAAAAAAATTGCCAAAAGGCAACTGAGCCAAGTGCATGCATTCACTTGGGTATACCCTGTATGCAAATTGCAGGGTAAATCTCTTAATTAAACATTATTATTTTTACTGTAAAATCATTTCAATACAAATAGTAGGTTCCTGTTCAATCGATTTTAATACGAGTATACTCGGGTTAAGTACACCCTGTTTCACACAAAAGCTATAGAGCCATTGTAAGAGAATATTAAGAAAGTGCCGAAATTAAAATGGATGATTAATTATAATAATAAAATAACAAAGACTTTGATTAAGGTGAAGGAGAATTCAAATTGGTTACCAAAGAATATTTTTTGTAGCTTATTTAAATATGCTTTTCTCCAAGCGACCAAACAAATTTTGTAGAAAGATTTTTACATGGAGTAATTAAAAGCATATTATATAATTCTGGTTAAAATTATACCATAGCTATTTTGACTTTCTTTAGCCAAAGCTCAATCTGTTTACTTAGATACATTTTAGCTATTAACAATAATAAAACAAGTGAGAAGGCTCTAGTCGGGGCCGCCCGAATAGGAGATACCCTGAACCCTGCGATCTGGTTCTATACAAATGCACGACGCACTCACTTTGCTCGGTGCGCGTGCCCTCAGTACAGAAACGAAATCCTTGTTTTCTTCTAAACGAAATGTATGATCGTTATGA
>SCDY01002335.1:0-14540 GCA_004143825.1 Drosophila micromelanica | reverse complement strand
TTGTGTATGTATGTATAAACGAGCTGAAATGTTTATAGAACCAGATCGCAGGGTTCAGGGTATCTCCTAGTCGGGCGGCCCCGACTAGAGCCTTCTCACTTGTTTTTATGTATTTAAATATTGAAATAAAAGTAGAACTAGCTTAAATTATGGAAATGTTTGATTTTTTGTTTCCGCTTCTATTAATTGATTGCTCATAATCACATCATCTAAATAAATATTATTCACTGGGCAACACTCGAAGGCTAATAGCATAAAAAAAAATATTAAATAAATAATATTATCAATATTTGGTGCAGCTCTGGTAAACTGTGTGGATTTGTTTGATTTGACCATGCACAATTTTAATTTGCATTTAAACTTTCAGTTAAATTGAATTTCTGATTGATTTTTAGCACGCATTTTATTTTTGCTCAATTTACATTTCAATCGCTGTGCATTTATTTAAAACATTTACTCTTGTTTATAGTTTTTCTTACCTTATCTAAATCGATGACATTTTTTGGATTGAGAACCTCAGGGAATGATTCGAGTGGGCCGGAAACAATTTTACCATTTATATACATGATGCCACCGGCACCTAAAACAGAGCTCTGCAAAGAAACCGACAACAATTTTTTTATATATTTCTGATAAATATAATAAATTATTTAATTACCTCAAAATTGAAATCAGATTGGCTGCGTATATTTATATTTTTGGGCACATCGTATTGAACGACATCATCTTTCGCTGCGTGGGGCTGCTAATGCAACGGAATCTTGATAAATGGGCAAAGTCATTTGATTTATATTTGGTCCCACCTTGAATTTCTGCAATCCCAGTTCCAAATCATGTACGTTTAGTTGTTCCGTGCTGTGCCGACGACGCAATCTGATGCCCTCGTTGGCCAATCCCAGCTCCACTCCGATGCTGCACAGCTGAGGCGCATTCGCAGTCGAATCGCTGGCATTGAGCAGGAAAATGCCCACATCCGGTTGAGGTGCCTCAGCCTCCAGGTCGAGCCCGCAGCAGGCATCATCATCGACGCTCGTTTCGTCGCTATCCGAGCTGCTCTCGTGGGATCGGCTGCGTCTTTTGGTCCGGTTACGTTTGTGCTGCCTTCGCGACTTGTCTTTATCGCGATCCCGTTGACCGCGCGACTTTTGCAGCACGGCCTGCTTGCAACGCGTGCCACAGACGATGGCCGATATCTTACTGGCATAAAAGTACATCGCCATGTGTCACGTTCTGGCTGCCGCCCGTAGCCCGGTCATGTGTATTTGCTGGACTGGCTCGGCCCGGGAATTGGGGTTTTGCGGTGTGCGTGTTTAATGCACCGGCACGCCCTGAACAGCTGCCAAGTTGTCGATGCTGTGCTCTGGGAAAGCAGGCAACGCCACAACAACAACAACAAACAAAAGATAATCGACCGCACACGTAACTTTTATCGTCAGGTGCGTGTGCAATCACATTGTCATTTGTAACGCAATAAAAATTTTGAAATTTTGCAAGTTTTCCTGTTCCTGAAAAGATGGAAAATCTAGACGGTGAAAAATGCAGCAGTTTATGACTCGCTGACGCGGCAACAAGTCAGCGTTGCGGTCAATTGTAGCACATTACTCATACGCCGCGTGGCTCATAAAAACACGCCCACACACACACACACACACACACACACATACACATACGCACAGAGCAAGCACTGAGTAAATCACATCCGTTTGGCTACGGCTATTATCCCTTTGGGGCCACTTGGCACTCATCAAGGCACAGATTTCTCTCTGTATGTGTGCGCCATCAATAAGGGCGTAACTTTTGGGGGTGGACAGCCTTTCAAGTCAATGCCTTACCATCAACTGGGCTCGATGGGAATCATTGATTCCTTGCCGATGCCCGGAAATCTGTTACACAAAATATACCATTTTACATAAACACATTCATGTGAATATATATATATATTTTTTTACATAACTTATATGCGAAATGTCCTGGTTGAATATTTTCATATGAAATAGAGTGAATTTAATTCAACCTTTAGTTCTTAGACATTTTTTATTCTCTATTTCTATTTTTAAAATAATATATGTTTAATACAGCAGGTAACTAATTATTCTGTTTGAGCTTACAATTTACTAAAAATATACTTTGAATATTTACAATAACAAACTGGCAATCCTCAGATTAGATCTGACTACACAAGAGCTGTCGCAATGAAAATCACCTGCGCACAAAAGTCACACATATGACATGTTCCATAATATATTCATTTGGCATTGGATATGCTCTCTGTGATGACTGTATTCAGAAAGTGCACCCGTGCGTTTGGTATTCCATATTTATTAATGTGCTTATGGAAATGTGTTTTTGGACGTTTCGTTTTATTTCGTACTTTCTCACCTGGCCAGGTGTTTCGAATGAGAATTGCGAAAAGCTCTTAAGTAGAATCAAATTCAAATATATATCAATATCAATAGATAGGCAGTTGATTGAGTTTGACAGGTGATAGAGACCAATTTCGATTCAACTGAGTCAAATTTGCTATCTTAGATTTAGCAGCGTATATATGTTACAGAAAAAAGCCCATTCATAATGCTTATCATACAGCTGCAGCATGTGACAGGCTGAACAAAATAAATGCCAAAGAAAAAGGGTAGGCTTTAATACACAAGAAGATCTGCGTAAAGCAGTTGTTGTTCGGCTCTGGCTCTATCTTGATGAACATGTATCTATTACCACATTTACATATTGTGTAGCCTACATTTCGGGGCTGGACAATCTGAGGCTCGGTTGAGCGCATAACTCATGATGTGATGTGTGCCATAAGCTTCAGTAAATTCTGCTGGGCACGCTGCCAAACTTTCCCCTTTTTTGTCTCGCAAAAAAAGAAAAAAAACGAGAAAGATTGGCAATAAAATAAATCTTATGACAGAAACTTATTAAAATTCCAATCATGCTTACGGCGAACTGCGTGCTCAACATGTCGAGAGTTGAAAAGATGGTGAGAGGAGGATAGGAAAAAAAATATACATTACCATGAAAAGGCTGTCACATGGAATGTTTTCAATTTGAATATTGACAACGCACTTGTCCAGCGTTAAGGCAGCTAATCCCAACTCCAGCTCATTTTAATATTTTCCCGATTGACTGCATAAGGAAAATTTGCTTGACATATTTTGTGCCATTTCGGAAGCGTGCTGCAAAAGCCTTCAGCAATGTCTACGCTTTTATGCTCAAGAGCACGAAAAATATCCATCAATTATATATGTACATTTCTGGCGGGACTTGTCGTCCAGCCCACATCGTAATAGACTACATAATTGGGGGGCAAGTGTCAGTGGGCGTGTCGTTGGAAATTGAATGATAGTCCGGACACATTTGCTGCCAATGATTTTCTTGTGACTTTATAAATATTAGATTTGCGGCCTTGAAAATAAGTGTCTACAAAAGAATTTTGCCACATCATAACTTTTTATTAGGCGTTTAATAAATGCTATTTTAAAACAACATTAATTAAAGTTCTTGTTTTTTTTACACAGTTTTTTTTATATTTTTCTTTAATATATTTAAATTGATTTAAAATCTGGCATGGTTTTGTTTTAATCATAGGAATTATTTTTATCATGCCGTAATTATAAGCGAATTAAATCGATGTAAATATTATTGCTGAATAGCTTTTTAATTGGCCTATACATATAATTAATTGATTTTTGTTGTCAATTATATTTATATTTTTTGTCATTTATATTTAAGGTTAGGTCAAAGTTTAAATTTGAGCTCTACCTTGGTTGTCAGGGCGTTAAGCTCGCAGCTAAAAAATATGGTTATTTTAGCTTTAAATTTGTAAGTTCTACCTTATTATGCAAAATTGAGTTTAGATGTTGATAAAAATGAGGAATATTTAATTTTTTTGTTCCGTTAAAAAATTGAAAACATTTTTGAACTTTTGTCAAATATCAACAAACATTTTGGGAGCCACGAAAAACAGCAGCTGATGCAAATGTCCTAAATCTATTAGCATAAAAAGCAAAGCAGATAAAAGTTAACTTACGCTGACGATGTTGTCAACAAGGCAAACAGCAACATTGCCAATAAACAACAACAACAACAAATATTATTTACCAAAGATAATAACAACAAATGACGTAAAATTGTTTCTTGAAGGGTAAGAAACTTTCGCGTGGTATTTTAAAAATTGTATTTGCTTTTCAATTTGCAACATGCAATTATACTGATTTGGCAGCAGGGTTTTTTTGTTATTGATGTTTTAAAAGAAGAGATTTCCTTTCTATTTTTTTCTCAATTAGAAAAAATTTTAGCTAGGTTTTACGCGGTAAAAATTCTGATTTGCTTAATCTCTGTTTTGATGCTATTCCCCTATGTGAATTTCTTTTTTGTGCAGAACATACTCGAAAATGTATATCTTCCATTTCAAAGAAGTTGTGCACTCCCCAGTTGCTTGCATTGGATTGTAACTTTCTTACTTTTGTTTAGGTTTTTGTTTTTCTTCACTTTTGATTTGCAGCCTATAGTTTCTGTTACATACAATATAAGAGATTGAAGCGCTTGTTTACAGTTTGGTAGCTTTAATAAAGTCGGATAAAACCTTTCTTTTTCACTTATTTTTGTTTTTTTTGCGTTCGGCTGCTTTTTACTGTGTCGATTATCTGCACTTGCTGCGTCGACTTTATGTTCAATTCGATTTTATTTGTGTTTTTTACCTTTTTCCTTAATCTTTTCTCTTATCTTTTTAAACTTTGAAATTGTTTTCTATTTACATTTGATTAGACTTGTTTTTACTTGTTTTTTTTTTACATTTTATTACAGGGTTTTCGCACTTATGTACGTATCTTCATATCAGATTTAGTTGGTTTAAGCTATATAAAAACGTGTTTAACGTTTTGCAGATAAGATAGAATAGAAAACAACAAGTCGAATTCTAAGACAATTAGGTAAGCCATTTTGTCACCCTTGTTTTCTGCTCCACATTTAATTTGTTTGTTTCTTGTTTGCTTACACAAGTCCTTGACAATCAACATTTGCATTAGATTTAATTAGCATTTTTAGTGTTGTTTTTTTTCTTTGTCTTGTCAGACGAGCGTGCAAATAAGTGCTAAAAAAAGTTGAAAAGTTCTTGAAGTTTCATTGACTTTGTCTCGCCTAGCCAACTTGGCGCTTTTTAAACGTTTTTTGTAATGCTGGCCTTTAAAGCTGTTAGCTCTGCTGCATCTTTAACTACGTTTTTTCAGTTTGTCCTCGAAAAATTTTCTGACATGGCTGTTACCTTTGGGCAACAAATTTTATTGACAGCAAAAAGCAGAAATTGTGCAAAGGAAACACAAATTAAATTAAAGTTAACTTTTGACAGTTTTTATAAAAATTATTTAATAAGCATTGGGGTCAGCAGTAAATGTCAATGCAATTTAAATATTTTCATAATCTTTTTACCTATAATGTATGTAAGGTACCCACAATATTTATTTGCTATAAACGCATTCCCATTTCATAAGCTGTGTTTTAATACCATTTTCTGTATTACCGTACTCTATATTCCAAAATAAATGCCTAAAGTTGAATACTCAAATACTCGATAGGCAAAAAAAGCAATCTCTTCCACAACTTGTTCCACATCCTCATAAAGATTGCAAAATATGCGGGCAAAGTGCGTCACACGTGGCGTAGGCGTATTTATGTGGGTTAATCGCACGTTGCATACTTACAGGCGCAACGGGTTGCAATACTTATACGTATTTTATATGTGGTTCTGCATTTTTTTTTAATTTATATTCGTTATCGGGTCAATTGTCTTTTGACTGTTGTTGACAGCTGTGCTTAACAAGGTTGTCTTTCACATTCTTTTTTTATATTTCACGCTTAACTTGAAACCATTTTGCTTGTATGTTGTAAGTTTAACTCAATTCACTTCAATTTAATTTTTTTGTACATTATTCGTCGCACACATGAGGTGCAAGTGTTAAATATATATATTTTTTTAATTTTAACTTCTTTTCACTAATTTACATTATTGCGATTATATTTACGGACATTTAATTTAACTCAACTTTGTTTTCAGTATATTTCATTTTTGGGCAGTTCCGTTACGTATCAAGTCTAGTCCCTGTTCTGTGCATATTTTTAAAAAAGTATTTTTTATTATTTCACATTAAAAACTGAAAAACCTTCAACAACCGATGAACCGAACCGAACACTTTGAAAATCGACGATAAACTAAATTTGGAATGTCTGTTGTAGCTGCTTATGTAGTTGGAGTGCTTACCATTGCCTTTACAGAGAAGTTGCATGCTGTTATAGTGGGAAATTTGGGAAGGGAAATTCGCAGCACTGTATGGAATACCAACAAGTTGTAATACATGTTGTACATCGAACCAGCCTGTTTGATACTGTATTTTTCCTACGGTATACATATATTTTAATTTATATAAATATTAAGTAAGACATAAAATCTTATTTATACAAATATATTTGGGTACAAATAGCTAAGTTCCATTACCTTATCAATCCAATTTGTATAAATAAATAGCCTACTGGTATTTGTGGGCAAGCCGGAATTCACGACTTAAAATTTGATTAATTTCCAACTATGTGGATAATTTCCCGTTTTATATCCCTATAGTGCAGCCTGCGGTGCGGCTACCTCGGAATTATCAGATTGTCGGATTATTTCTCTTCTCACTACGGATGTTCAATCTAAGATTAATTCTTAAATGCAGTCATGGAAAGGAATTGTATTTTTAATCCCTCTGAAAATGCTCATGTGACTTACCTGTGCTGCCGACGCTTAGATAGATTATGCTCGAATGTATGCAGATAAAGTAAATATATCTGTATTTGAGTAATGTAGCCTGGCGCTCTCTTCAATCCAAATTCAATGGCTTAATTCAGCTCTGACTTTCAGTGGGCACGACTTACAAAGATGGCTGATGGACTAGCGGTTGCCAGTGGTGGCCAAAAGGCTTTATGCATCAGATCACTTGTTTGAGCTAGCTATTGAATTACACAATTACATGCATACATATTTACATTAGTTTGTTACTACTTACACACACACAGCACTCACATATGTCA
This sequence comes from Drosophila micromelanica, assembly GCA_004143825.1. Classification (NCBI taxonomy): domain Eukaryota; kingdom Metazoa; phylum Arthropoda; class Insecta; order Diptera; family Drosophilidae; genus Drosophila; species Drosophila micromelanica. The sequence goes on along the minus strand of SCDY01002335.1, from coordinate 7,475 downwards.
ACATATCATGTTGCAATTTACTTTCGGGCGCTAAGTAAGTTGTTCTTGTAGTTTCATCCGTGCGAAATGCCATATGGGGCTGAACCAGTTTCTGGCTAAAATGCTTAAAATGAAATCGCAATGTTGACCCTTTTATTTCGACTAAAGTTGGACTTTACTTTAGTTTGATGTGTGCACAGATTTTATTGCAAATATTTCTCAGAAAAGAAAACTCTTTTAACACGAATAGTGTATATAAGTTTTCTGTTAAGATAGCACATTGTGTGGTATTTTGCTAGCTGTAAATTATTTCTAAAAGGTAAATTTACTCGATTCATGCTAATGGAGCTGCAATGTGGGTTAATTAATGGTTTTTGTGTAAGTCGAGGTTTCCAAATTTAAGTGGTTGATTTTAAAACAAAAAGAGGTAAGGTTATTTAATTACTAATGTGAAACAAACCTTAGCTGATGTGTGAACTTCTGTCAGAAAAACATAATTATATGTTTTGGACATGTCTAAGTGACCTAAGCTAATTTTGTGGGTAACCGGTTAACTGATTAAACTTATGTGCAATCTTTAAAGAGCTTCACCAGTGTGTGAAGCTAAAAAATATATTCCTAAAATATTCCAAAATTTGTTTTTAAGTTAAACGCGTTGTTGCCCACGTTCTTGAAAAATCGGACAACTATTATTGTCTTCCCTAATCAGAAGCAAAAAACAATTGTAATAAACTCGACATATGTTTCCTTATCTAAACTTCATTCAATAGCTTAAAAGCACTTGGAGTATAAAAGCCACTTCATTGGGGAAAATTGGTTTGTTGTAGACGTAAACTGGGTAAAGCAGAATGCAGTTATCTATGAGCGCAATATTTCTGTCCTTTTGGATAGTAAATTTGTGTACAGCACAGATATTTCCCCTCGACGACGAATCGATGTTTAAAGCCAATACTTCTGGAGATCCAATCAACAGTTTCGATGACATCAGTCCACCCGATGCGTATGACAAGCCTATGCCCCGTGATTTGGATGAATTTAGGCCAACAACCGTAAAAATGGAAGTAGCATTGAGAGATGTATGGCCAGAATGCTGATTCTGATAAATTGTAACTAAATCTATTAAACAACTGATTTTAGATAAAGATCGGAACCGTAATAAAAAGCTGCCGTAAACGTGATCAGAGATGCGAAGAGATGTTGGATTGCTGCTCATTAAATTGTCCATGGCAGACAAAAAAGTGTAAATAATTGTGTTATTGTTATAATTGTTTTTATTTTTGTTGATGTTACATAACAATATAAATTTGTATGATTTTTATTTTAATGGTCAAATGTAATTTATTTACATGTTTTATTATTCCGAGTTGGTGAACTCCAAGGTACTTTTTTATTTACTTCTTTATAAAATATTCAAGAGAGAAATAATGTCATGCAGTAAACTAGAATATGTTCCACACTTTCGACATGGCAGAGTCGAAGTGAACCTGCGAAGTGTGAAATGGAAAATGGGCTCACACTTTACATACAAATCTGTTAAATTAAGCCGACAGATGCTGTTGAAGTTAACTTATAAAATACCTTTAATTTGTGCAATAAGTGCAGAGTAACTGTGTAAAGAGCATTGCAAAAGGTGTAGTTCAGTACCAAAAATCATAAAGTATACGCCATGTGTTGTTGCTTGAACAAAGTGTAAAAGTCCGCCGACTGTCCTTTGTCTGCTAGATATACTTACTGTCAGCTGTCACCAGAGAAAGGTCTGCACCCAGGTATGGAAAGTGGATGAATGCAGAGCAAAAATGGTTAATGTCATTCTTCATTTGCCGACCGGAAATTGTGTGCAAATCAAGTTTTATGTCCAGAGGGAAACGAACATTGAAAGCCAGCCAAATGACCACAATGGGACAAGCTGCTGGCGCATGCTAATCAAGGCAAGACTAACCTGAAAATGTATATATAATGGGAAAAACTACAAAGATTATGTGTAACTTTTCAAAACAGCAGCTGCAGAACGGTTTTTTGAGTAACCTACTCGTATTTCAATTGTGGCAGTTCTGGCAACAATTTTATAAATTAATAACAATAATTTACACACAGTAGCAACTACAGCAAGTCATAATAAATTCAGGCGAACTTTCAACATACACAACTAAAACTACAATTACAACAATAATTTGCATTCGGGTCCGCAGTCGACAATTCTCCGTTGCCTGATTTTGCATGTAAATTTATAACCAGCCCCTAGTTTGCCGTTGCTTGGTGTTGGCTCTGTGTGAAAAAAACTTGTTTATGAAACATGCTCAGGCAAAAAAAAATGAGCATTATTTTTTGTTATTTTATTTTTTTTACCGCTGCTGCCACAGTAACAACACGTAAATCTGGCACCAGCTGACAAGTACTGAATTCTCTCTTGTTATAGCTCTCAACACCAAGGCACAGCTCAAAAGTTGGCACACCCACAACAGTTCAGCCCGGCTCAGCCACACCCGAGCAGGCGCAATTCCATTCATTGAAATATTAATGCTAATGGCTAGAGGAAAACATTTGCTGATTGTGTTCACCAGCTTGGATTTTGTGCGGAGTTGAGCTCCAGCCCTGTGCCATGACTATAACTATGACTATGAGTTTTCCAATAAATTAATGAATTTTGCAAAAGCTGTTGCTCTTGCAGTTGCAAGCAATTTCCAAAATGCATGCGAAGAATCGACACCCAACAAAGATTTACAACAAAATGCAAAGCAAGCAAGCGGTGCATGCCAAAGAGCTTTAAGTTGTGAATGCCAAAGATGGCATTCAAAGCAAAGATGAAACGAAAAGATTACAGATTTTTCATAATTGGTTTTTAACTGTATGTTTGTAAATATTTGTATCAATACATACCCTCTATATTGTTTTCATTATGAATAAATGTGGTAATGTGCCAAAGTTGAGTTTGCCTATTTAAGCCTTTTTAATATTTTTGTTCAACTGGTCTTATAATACCCTTCCTCTTATCTTTTATAAAGGGGTATAAGCTTCAAACTTTTTTTACTGGGCCAGAAATAACCTCAAATAACGTTGGCTTTGTGTGTATGTTTTGTTACTTGCCTTTCAAGTGCGACAAGGCCAAGTAAAATAGCTGACCAACCACAGGGCCACGTGCCAGGGAATACGTGCCAGGCATCAAAATTGTTCAAAGTTGTGGCTTATTTAATAGAGTATGGTAAAGTTACATAGTGTCAACCATAAGAGGTCTAAATGGCAAGTCAAGAAACCAAAAAGTACCCGCAAAAGTCGTAATGATGGTTTTACTTGAACGCCCTTTGCTGTCACCTGCTAAAACTCCACATTTCCTCATTTCTTTTTTACATTTTCCATGCTGAAAAGAACGTTGTATACTTTTATGCGCGAACGCGCGAAGTAATTGAATTTTGATGAATTTTCTTTTATTACATAGCTGTTAAGAATTCAAAAGCCGCCTGCAGCTGCTGTCAACTTTAAATATATATGCTCGAAATTTTTATCACTAGCCCGTAAATTTGTTGCTCTGCTGCAGTCAGATGCGGTCTGTAAAAACTGAAAACTTTAGTTGTTGGACCGTTGAAAACCTTTCCCAGCTGCTGTCGCATCTTTGTGCGGATCCAAGTCACGTGACATTTGTCAGACCTCCTAAGTGCACATCAGAAGGTGTAAAAGTTTTCACCAAAGTTCAAGAAACTTGGCTTATTTTAATGAGCTTTTGTGCAAAATTTAATGGCAGCTAAAAGTTTTTATAATTAGCCGGAGGATTACTTTTACCAAAGAAATCCAAACTGGCAGCTTTGCACTGGCAAAAAAAAGTTTAAAACAATTAGGCAGTTGTAAGTTAATATAAGCTCGCATTAAAAATTGATAAATTAAAAATAAAATATTGTCTGAAATATCTCCAATGAAAAGAACAACTTTATCGAGGAAATAAATTTTCAGGTTATCTGTTCGAAAAGTTGAGCAAATAAATAAAATTTGTTTAGCAAGATCCTTTGCCTAAAGTTTCGAGCATTTACTAAATAGCTAAGTTTTTATAATCTCCTGCACTCCAAAATATATATAGCATTTTTAAAATCGACAAAGCAATGCAAATTTTGAGTAAATGAGAAATGAGTACGTTGAGTTAAAAACACATTTAAACAATTATAAATTTATATTTCTTACTTTAAATTATTTTAAAATTGATTTTTAATTTGTCTTGTATTTGAATATTATAATTGTAAAACAGTGAAGTTGTTTTTTGGGATCGTTGAAGCTTTTACACTCAAGCTGCAAGTAAATTCACATTTCGATTATTTTAATCTGAGTATTATTTTACCAGTTAAAGCTTTTTTGTACATTTTTTGTAGAACTTTGCGAGCAAATTAATACCAATAGAAATTTATTCTTGTACTCCATTCGTGTGCAAGCAACAAAAACCAATAAATTTGCATGTAAAAGACAGCAAAGAGAAAAAAATAGACATTTAAAATTTAATTAATTCAATTGAAATGCGACGTTGCGAATTGCAATGTGAGTACTGGTTAAAATCCGCTGTAAAATTTGGTTGTCTTTTATTGAAATGCCTTTTTGAGGTTAATATGTGCTTCTGCTCTGTTATTGTCCTCTTGAGTTTTTTTTTAATTGTAATCAAAATGTAATTGGATACTATTTAAATATATTACTAAAGTAAAGAATTCAATTAATACCTGCATATTTAAAGCGAAATTAATTTTGTTGTGTCCAAAATTTGTTCAAGGGCTTATTAAATAGGTTATTTAAATGGGAGTAATTAATTTTTTATTTATTAACTAGCATCTCTTATGATTGGAAAAAAGTTAAAAGTAAAATAAATTGTTGGGTGCAGTAATAAATAAAGTAATTTTCAAAAATGCTAGCGTCATTTATTATTTTGACACTATAATGAAAATGATTTTTAAAATAATAAATATTGATGCCTTTGTGCTAACGCGATAATTAAAGTTATTATTTTATGCGGATCCTATAGTCAAAGTCAACTACCATAAACAAATTTAATAAGTATGTCATCCAAATTTTTGTAGGTTGCACATCAATCACATATTGGAATCTTTATGACTGCCGACTCAAATTTAATTGGTGGGGGAAACTGAATTAATGATACATTTGAGCTTCATTATCGAGAAGTTAATGTGATGTAAAATATGATGTGCTGCTGATAGCTGATATCTACTTTTGACTGGTAGCTTACATCTGAGCCGTGTAATTAGTCGGGCAATTATCAGTTCGGCTTTTCACCTGCATGAGGACTATTTCATTCACAGATGAAAATGGGCAGGAAACTTAATTAGTGTAATTCCACGGCAAATTCCCACGTGCAATTTTTCGTTGTGCTTGTAACTATTATATGACTAATGAGTTCATTTATTTACCATTACATTTTCATTTTATATATCTGTAGTTATAGTAGTAGTAGTAGTACAAACATTGTGTTGAGGATTATAAACATTGGCATATTCTATTAATGAATAGTATAAAGTGCTCATCAATTTGTTTTTAAAAGTGGCACGAAAATGTTCGCTAATGAAGTAGTTGCAACTTATTTAAATTCTACCTATTAACTACAATAATTAACCTTGCATGACCCAATGGGCAACTCGGGGCAACCTTTGTGCGAACTTCTGTTCATAATTAAGTGAAGCGCTAAAATGGGCAGCCCCAAAAAATTGTTTGGCCATTAAACAGTGATTTTAGGGATTCGGCAATTCAATGTAAATGTAGAACTTTTAATTTCTAATTACAATCAAATAAAAGCATCTCTTAGAAATAAAACGTTGCTAGGCTCTCAGATGGCCAAGATGTTCGGCGATATCAGCCTTTACTTTTAAAGTGCTGGCATTAACCATACCCTTGATTGAGGGCTTAGCCATGTTTGTTTTTTGTTTGTTGGACACACAAGAAAATTGTTTTCTAATCCTGTGCAAGCGAGAATCGAAATTGGCAAATTGGAGGGAAACACCCACTTGCCATTCAATAATGTTATTAGCCACAGCAATTTTGGTTCAGAGCCTTTTTGTACAGTTGTTTGTTATTTGCTTTGGCCACTTGAGTACTGTTACTTAAGCTTTTAGCCGGTCCCATTTAGCTGATTTCATTGTGATGAATTCTGTATGCTGTGAGCTTATTTGGGTGCTAGACTTTTATCAATTTCTAAGCTGGGTAAAGATTTTGGCCGCCGTGACGTCAATTACTTACAATTGAAAAATGAAAGGAAAGAAAAAAATTGTACGCATATATTTTAGAAATTTTCGGTGGTCAGAGTTTAATGCAGAGTATCTTTTTGTCCTAGAAATAAATGAATTCAGCATTTTTACCAAGAATTGCTGTTCTAAAAGATAGTACTTTAGGACTTGACTTGTAGAATCGTTTCATCTTTAACGGTCCAATAAAGTCAACTCTAAAGAATTGCATTCATGAAAGCGACAGAAAAAAATACAGAGACGCCCATTTTTTCACTCGAAATTGCGCTTGACAACAAAATGCCCATTCAGCGACTCGACATAGCCTGATAAATGGTCAGATACACTCGCAAACGGGCGGTAAGGCAGAGGTTTCACAGTTTTTTATGCGTACTGCAGTGGGACATTATCAGAGAAGCAGCCTACGCCTCATTGGAGTCATAGTATTGCAACAATATGAACAGACTGGGGCAATAACAATGACAGTTATGAGTTTTTTTTTGCCGCAATGCGAATGCGAGTCGAATCGAACCAGGTCCCGCCGGCAATTGAAATTAATTTGCACGTTGATGTGGACTCTTAAAAAGACGCTGTACAACTACAGATGCACTTTTGTTTCATTGGCTGTTGCCTCACTGATTCACAGTGCCCCACAGTGAATTTCATGGCCTGGATTTAAATGACAATATACTGCCGAGTTGTGGGTCAGCCAATAACTTGGCCATAATGAAAGCCAGATAAGCCACCAAATTCACTAGCTCAATCGAGGCAATCAAACCGTGATAGCCATATGAGTAGCTCTAGGCTAGATCCCCATGGTTTTTTATGCTAATACATAATGCAAATGAAACCTGTGACTAATACCAAATTTGAGTTTCATTTGAGTTTATGAATAAATGTTTATCATAAGAAATTTAAATATACAATTCACAAACATATCAATTTGTTCTTTTAGTCTTTAGATTGGATGCGATAAGTTTATTATATTGACTTTTATGCTCAAAACTGACTAGATTTTAAAAGGCTTATGCATATATATATATTCGATAGCCCCGGAGATTCATCTGCGTGTGACATTTAAATAAGTTTCATACACCAAGAAATGCTTTCCATGTGGCTTATTCGCCATTTATACGACTTTTGTGTTTGCTGTTGTTCCTTTTTGTGGCCAAACAAAGAGCGAGTTAATTAAATTAGAAAAAAAAAAACAAGTAAGATTGCTCTAGTCGGGACCTCCCGACTAGGAGATACCCTGAACCCAGCATTTAACACATACACACAAACTCTCGGCACTAA
>SCDY01002334.1:0-14552 GCA_004143825.1 Drosophila micromelanica | reverse complement strand
TATTTTTAACTATCTCAATACTTATTAAGTGCCGAGAGTTTGTGTGTATGTGTTAAATGCTGGGTTCAGGGTATCTCCTAGTCGGGAGGTCCCGACTAGGGCAATCTTACTTGTTTAATAATGTCTTCGTTGTCAAACTTTTTTTTGGTAAATTAACAATGTTTTTTTTTAACCTTAGATAATATAAAATAAATTTGTTCTGTCAAATCTGTTTAACAGAAGAAGATTCTGCCAAACTTATTTGATTTTCCCAGCGTCAATGCTATTATTTCATATATATGTATGTAGTATTAATTGTCCATCAGTTGCAAAATAGCCTGCATGTATATGCAAATAAACAATTTTTTGCTTTACAAATTGCACAAAGAACGAAGAAGAATTCTGTTTACAAATATTTATTTTTCCTTTCATTTTTCACTTCACTACTTCATTGTTCTGAGAAATCGCGGATCCAAGCTTTCTATCTTGTCGTTACCTGTTTTTTTTTTTATTTTTATTTTAGGGGCAATTGGATTCATTTTATTATTCATTTATTATAATTCATTTATTATAATTATAATTTAACTCAACTGTAACTTGTCTTGTCTAAATATAAATAGCTCAATTTTCAAATAGACAAGTTTTCTAGAACTTTTATATAATCTATGAAAAAAAAACTTAATTTTGAAGCAGCTGTGTTCTCTCACTCTTTCTCTCTCTCTCTATGAGCTCGCTCTTCTAACGGCGACATGTTTGTCGCAGGTTAACTTTATAATCCACTAAAAGAAATTCGTATTGCATACAAACAGGCGCAAAGTCCCGTTGCGACGCGTGTTGTAAAACGTGCGTGTCGAGTCTCCACTATAATTTAAATGTTGCTGTAACACTTTAGTTTAATGGATTTACATGCGCTGTTAGCACATGATGGACTTTCAGTAACGGAGAGCCACAAAATGTGACTCAAAACGACTTTAAAGTTGCGCCCCATAATAAGCATAAAAATATAATGCCCACATATATGTGTAATATATCTGTATGTTAGCAAAACTACCCGTCCGTAACTCGATGAGTAAACTCCTGAAAACTGTTGTTGTTTACCAACGCATCGCGTTGATGATGTCATCAACCCGGCAATGGGGGTGCTTTCCAAATTATGCATCCTGCTGTACGGATACGCAAAAAAAAAGAGATGAAGAAGATTTCCCAACCATCCCATTGCAGAATCAATAACAATAAACAGGGAAACTCTGGCAGCACCGAGATGAGCGTCAGACGTCGCGACGCGTTCCCATTGCCAGACGACCCGCCAAATTGGCGCCGTTTTTTTCTTCTTCCGGTTTTTCCTGGGGGTTGCTTCAACGTGTGTTGTTGGTTACGGCTGACTGGCTTTTCCAGATAGTTTTCTCGACTCAGTTAACTTTTTGGAAAACTTGGCAGCGCTTTTAATGCATCGAATTTTTTATTTTAAGTGCTTATGAATTTCATGTTAACTTTTATATTATTAATTGGATAAATCTCTTCAGGCTGTTATCGTTAATTGGATTTTTTAAATTTAAACAAAAAATATGAGCAACAAAATGAAACTCAAAGTTACGACAATTTCTGCGTTCATAATTGGATAAAAATATGTATAAACATAAAGAGTTTTTCATTGTGCTTAAGCAGTTGAGCAGCTGCCTGGCGGCCAAAATTTAATTTTTGCTTTCATCTTTCTATTAAGTGAGTGTTAATTAGATAATTTTTAGGTAATTAGCAGCCGACAGTTGCAGCGAAAACAGAAGCTCGGACAAGTTAGCTACAAGTTTCGTATTTAAAAACATTTTTTAAAGGAACAAATGGCCAAATGACTTAAAAGTTAGATGGGGAAATGTTTCACCTAAAAGACAGGAAAGAGCTTTGCATTAAAGATAGAACATAATTGGAATCTGTGGGATTAGAAAGTGTAGAAAATTGCAATTGCCTGTCAGAGGGAAAACGTTTCACCTGGAAAACAGGAAGGCGCTTATTAATTTTTCTACTTGATAGATAAGTTTATAAGATCATTTCACTTTGTAAGTAAGATTAAAACTTGCACTGCAAATAGAAAAGTGATTTTCAAACAATACCATAAACAATTTTCTTTGTAATGCCAATATTACTTTTGTTAACTTAATATAGAAAAAAAAAAAGACAGATAAAACTGTATACTGCACCCTGTTTGCTGCCTCAACAAATCAAATACAAAAAAAATGTTACTTTTTATAAATTTTACTAATTTTCTCTAAATTTTCGGGATATTATTTTATTTTATTTTAGATTATTAAATATCATTATTTCCAAATTTATTATCAAATTTCTGTAATTGGAAATCTACTGTAATATACTAAGAACAGCATTCTCCCACATTGCACAGCAAAATAGCGCACTAATTAAATGATTAATGTAAGTACACATGTTTTGTAGTCGTTGTTGTTGTTCTTGTTGCGTTTGTTATTTGTTAGGTTGGGCCGGGCATGTACTCGTTTTATAGTTGATAACATCATCGCGGTCGTCATCAGCGCCATCGTCATTTCATAAAAAGCTTTGCACTGTACTGAGCACTTGCACACAGATGACAACAAGGACGAACAAGAAGGACTGCATTTCATTGGAGTGGGGGGGGTGTTTGCATTGCATTGCATTGCAGTGCGTGGCGTTGTGGGTTCCGGTGCTGCTAATTACTCAAGCAGACGGCCACGATGCGGATTCAAGGACCTTGTCGGCGGCGAACACATAATGAACATATGCGACTATGCGACACAGTGGCATAAAAAGGTTTTTGCCACTTCACAACATGTACAGCATCGCAGTGGGGCCAGCATGGGTGGGAGGGACGGTGTCAAAGGGTGCGGTCGGCGCATAATGTGCACCATAATTTTAATTAGTGGCATTTGAAATGTCATAAGAGAAAGAGACCAACACTGAGAGACATATGCTTGCACAAAAATTATTATGTTATTACGGCTTTTGAGCACAAGCCGCTTATGCGTGGGCGGCTCCAGCAGCAGCACAAGTTACGTTCGTGTGTGTGTATGTGTGTGTGTGTGTGTGTGTGAGTGTTACGTAAAACTAGTTGGCAACCAGAGCCGATTGCAGAGAAAATATTTGGGTCAGATTGGTTTAGGATAGTAAGCCAGATAACGGCTTGAGGGTAGGGTAAAGATGCTAAATACAATAGAATAACTTAGAGAGCTTGGCTCTAAGCTAAATAAGCAATAAAATGGGCATTATGAATAAAAACAGGAGATGTAATCGTTTTCGCAAGTTACTATAAAATGTTTTCTAATGCAAGATTAAGACTTATTCTTATTCTTTATTATTTGTCAGAATCTTCATTTGTAATTGCAAGTTCTTATCAGAGCCGCAACCAAAAAAAATTTTGATTTATTCTTATTAAGGCTCGAACCAATATTTTGCCATTCAAAACATTGGCTTGAGTTTGTTTTTTGAAATTTTTGAAAATGGGTTCAAAGCGGTTCAAATCAAAATCGAATTGTAGCTTAGATTCTTATACCCTCCGATGGTAACACGGTTATATAGACAAATATAGGAGGAAAGGAGTGTAAATATATTGATATATATAAATATATATGTAGTTTTATTTAATTTTACTGATTAATCATAGATAGTTAGTTCATTCATTGTTCACACTTCTTTATTTCTCGACACGACGACCACACAACCGAACACTTCCAAGGCTCTCTCATTACTCGATTCAATGCTCTTGCAACATTGTTCACTTCGCTTTTAGTTCGATTATTGTATAGGTTCCTTTAGTTCTTCTATCGATAGTTAATATGGCAGGGCTACAACTACCATTCCTACATATATGTTATTATTATTCTGTCTGCAAATTAAGTTAACACAAACTTGCACTCTCCTTTTTATTCATTTTAAATTTGTCTATAAATATTGAGAAGAGAACAGAGTATCTTCCTGTTGGGATACTCTAAATCGCAGTCAGAATAAACATGCGAACATTATGCAAAGTCATATGCGAACATAAAAGACAGCGTTACGATATGGAGTATGCCAAAATATGCGTCGCGGGTACAAGTGCGATATTTTGTTGCCAATTTGAGCGTGTTGCGGAAAACAGTCCGCGGGGTGTTTTTAGCGCTAAACCGATTTGATTGTAAATATTTGGCCCATTTACAGCAGATGACACCCCAGGGAACCCATCGAGTTTGCGTAGAGTGAGCGAGAGAGACAGAGAGTGAGATAAAAAAGTTTGGTTTACTTTTTAAGTAAAGCTTTAATCGTTGCAAATTTAAGTGTTAACTAGAAGAACTAATAAAGAAACATGAACGCTACTTGGCACGCTTCGAGATGCGTGCTTGACACAGTGATGGAAAGAAATCGACATTATTGAGATCCGGCGCTTGGCCCTTCGCCAGCTTAACGGTAACCGGAAGCGGCGGTTTGCGCGAACAAACACTGAATTCGCTTTGGCTCTGACGCAGAGCTGGCGGCACATAGACTGATTTTTTGGCCACAATATCGATCTGCAATTTGTTTTCTGGCTGGGATTTGCCCCCCACTGGCTCAACTGTGTTGGCATTAATGCTAGTGAGCCCGGTGGAGTCCAGCTTTAGCCAGGGACACGACGATCTGCCCGGTTGACCGGCTGATTGACCAACGCCCAGGCCATCGCCGCCCGTATCTTGATACTGACACTGTTCGGTTGCCAGCTTCACCTCCTCGCTGGCAGCCGTGGCCGTTGAGTTCAATACCAGTTTAGAGTTGCGTTTCAGATTTGCAAATGGCTGATCGTGCTCCTCGGTGAAGTCGCACCACTCGTCCTCCTCGTCGATGGCCTCGTCCGAGAAGCGTTTGCCGAACTCGAGCACTGGATGCGGATTGTTGCCAGGCTCCGACAGCAGCTGCTTCTCGCCGCCTTCCATCTCCTGGGGCGTCTTGGTGGCCTCCTCTAGTGTGCGATAGAGCTCGTCGGCGGCCAAGAGGTTTGTTTTTGTAGCGGACCGTTTTCGGTCCTTCTTTGCAAAGAAATCATCTAAACTGGACATGGATAATTCGTTATTATTTTTGAATTGGTTTTTGAAAATCACGAATTTCGTTGTGCTTTTAGAAACCAAAAATTTTATGATAATAAGCAAACTTGAGCGTTATACAACATCAAAACCGAATTTTTTTGACAACAACTGCTAAGGGGCTTACAAAATGTCCGGCATATACTCAGCACTTTGGTAAAAATTTTAAGAAAAAAAAATTAAATTTGAAATATAAAGCAATGGATACATGTATATTTATTTATATATATCTCTTTTTTATATTATATATTTTTACTTTGGAAATATTTTTTTTTATCTCCATTCTTAACTCGATTCATCATTAGTATAGACTTCAGACCTGGTTGATTTTAAGTAGAATAACATTTCAATCTTAAATTAAATATGTAGCAATAAATCGTTCTTTACTTCAAATTAAATTAAAAAAGAAAACCAACAAAAAAAAAACTGCATATAATAATATTTGTGTATTTAAAATTGGATTACAACGATCTCAATAAAATCACAATGTTGAATTTGAATTTTGGAGTATGGAATTTTGTTCGTTTTTTTTCTAGGATATTTTAGCCTCCAAAACCTTTCACCATTTTCTCAATCAAATAAAGTTTTCAAAAATTTTTAAAACATAGCTTGTAATTTTTAATTTGGGAATCAGTTTGTTTAGGACAACACGCATTTTTGCTTAATATTTTTTTTTTAAGTTAGCTATCGAAATCAGCTCAGCAGCGTCCTCCGACTGTTTTCCCGTCATTTTTTATGAACCGGTTTAAGTATGTTCGCTGAAACCAAAGTTCCCTCTGATCTAGTTGTGTCCACCAAACGGTCCATAGCAGGAACAACAGCCATATGGTCCAATTGGACCACAACAGTGATTCACAGCCCGAAACCACTGACCATTGTAGGGTCCACAAAAGCCGCAAGGGCCGAGTCCACCTGTTGGTCCACAACAAGTGCCAGGCATCGAACGTAAGCACGGATTACACATTTTTGTCTGAGGAAATATCATTTTTAATGTATTCCTACTTTTGTTTATCCACAGAAACTTTTTATATACTCACTTTAGCCTGTTTTTTGGGAAGGAGGTTTTCAGGAAATTAGTTTTCGGCTAATTCCAAATGATGTTTATTTTACTAGAGCCCAGACGAATATGAGAATAAATATTTTTGTGAGCCAACGCCGGCTCTTCGATTAGAAGTTTTAAAACCAAGACTACTGGTTTGGTCAAAAATTGGAATCAAAATTGAAAATCTTTTATACAGTCATGAATTTTAAAATGATTTTTTGGGTTCTTTGGCGCACGCTTAGTTAGACTAGAAACTTAAAAATCCAAAAAAAAGTAAGTATTTAATATTAGGCAGCTAAATCTACGATTATCTAGAGATTGGAATGTCTACAAGAGATTATCCATATAGATCAAAGATAATAATTGATTGGAAATTATTTTATAAATACTTTTTTAAGCCATTAAATCTACGGTGTAGAAGAGTTCAACTAAGTAAAAATTTTTTACCCCCGCTTTCGTTTGCTTCTTATTATATTTTCTTGTGTTTTTTAGACTAGCCCAACGAGTTTATCTCTCTTTATAGAAAATAAGTTACATTATTTGCTGTAAAGTCCAATCATCTCAATTTGTTACTGTTGTTTGCTACCAATCGGTAACTAGTTGACCAGGTCCCGGCTGTACTAATGGATCCCTAGGCTAACCATTAGTATATTTTTCTATGTTAAACTGTTGAGCTCGCAGCGCTCGCAGAACTAGAAATCTGTGTAGTCATGTGCCAGCCAGAGAATCAAATAAGAATACCCTTGACTGCACTTGTGATATATATTTCCAGGGTCGCTCCTCAAGGCTGTTCGTGCCTCCGAACGGAGCCACAACTCAGCGCAGAGCGAGCAACAAGTGGAAACCACTAGCATCACCCAGTTCTGCCCCTCTATATATTCGTTCTTGATTGTTTTAGCTGTGGAGCTGAGACACTTTTCTTGACTGTGCATTTCATAAGAGAAATATGCTATGCTTTTATATGCTTTCGCCCGAGCCTCGATGGTGTTTTCCCGCTTTCCCCCCAGCTGAATTCACTCGCTCTCGACTCGGCTGTGTTGCGTTGTTTACTGCAAAAACCGGATTCGCAGTCAAAGCGAAGTTAAGTCATTTGACAAGTTTTGTCACGTGCGTCACATGTTGGAATGCGCTCAGCTCAACTGCCTGCCGCTCCTTTCCCTTCTCCCTCACCCTAACCACTCCTCTTCTCTCCGCGCCCTGCTTCTCAGCTGGCAGCTCCTTTGACTTGGCTTCTGCACATTTTGAGCAATTTTCCACACAGCAGCTGTCGTCATTGTTTCACAAAATTATTCTACTTCTTGTAGTTTTTGTTGTTGTTGACCTGGTTTTTCAGCTTACACAGCACTCCACATTGTTGTTGTTATTGTTGTTGTTGTCGTGTTGTCGCCTAGAATCTGCGAGTGTTGCTCTTGTCGCTTTCGTTGTTTGTTTAAATGTGTTTGTGATTATTTAGTTATGGCATCTAATTGAGTTTTGTGTTGTTGTTTATTCTGCTCTGTCTGTGTGGGTGCTTGTGTGTGTGTGTGTGTGTGTGGTATGTGGGACCCTTGTTGCTTGGCTAATTAAGTTGATTACCTCAACATTTTGTCAGTTGTCCATTGTTTCACATAGTTGGGATGTATGTGCAGAATTGCAATCGGCAAAATTCAATAAAGTTTAAAGATTGCACAGGATGATCAATGACAAAAAATGTAAAAGTTCGAATAGCTTATGATGTTTTGGCATTAATTTTGTACTGTGTTCGGCGTCAAAAAGAGACAATTTGTTGGTAGCTGGTAATCCCGGAAACCTACTTTTACCTGACGATTTTATAAATAAAAGACTCGCTCGGGCAACCAAACAAAAAAAACAAAAACAAGCAAGTACGCTGGGTTATTCTTGTTTGTAATATCTGCGATACAGCGGAAATATTTGCGATTGGCCAGGGCAGGAATTGTAAAAAAAAATATTTAAAAAAAAAATGTTAAAATTTTTGCACCTATCTTTAAAGGAGGTGACCAGTTACATCTTACATATCTCACAGTTTTTAAGCTAGAGTTACCAAATATATACCTTTCACAGTAGCCATATCCCATTTTTAAGGGCGGGGGCTTTGAGGGGCATTCTAGTAAATGTGGCCGGAATGTCAGGTCGATTTGCAGTTTGAGGCGTATCGAGAGGTTATCGAATTGCCAGCCTCCTAGTGGACGTGCCACAAACATCTTAACACTTTCTCTTAAAAGGATAAAAACAAGTATATATAAAAAAAAAAAATATTGTGAAACAGTTTTAGTGGGTAGCTTACAAACTATTTTATATTCATCAAAATTTTTACTTTTAAAACCCACAAAAATCATGTAAGAGCGATCTAGTAAAGAATATTTGTCTCTATAATATCCTGTGTACAGGCATAAATATTAGTAATATATTTTTATACCGATATCTATGCACAGCACGCACATGCTAAAAAAAACTTTTAAAAAACTCTCTATTATCCTATAGTTCTTCTATATATCCAATTTCCATCTATATTTCCAATATACCCTATTTCACTTATTTTTAGAGGGTATGAGGCATAAAGAACACACGCATAATCTTGTTTTCGCTTTTAGGAGCTTTGACTAATCCACAGCGCCGCATACGATAACAATGCATGTCATACACGCACAATACAAAGCACACACACACACACACACACACACATACACACTCTCGCACTGCTTGAATCATTCAGAATAGACGATTGGCAATAGACAAACTCCATTTGAGCGTATAATTGCATACAGCGGCGCTTTATAAGTCAGCATCAGCTCAGCTTGAGTACGTCTTCTCAGCGCCCAAACCTCTCTGGGGTTTTGTGCTCTTGATTGCTCAATTGCTGATGGACTCACTGACAGGTTGACTGACTGACTGCCGGACTGACGGGATAAGTGGATGTGTGAGTGACTGGCTGCTCGGCTGAGTTGTTGTGCATTTCAATAAAACATTCACTGCATAACTACAATGGGCATAAGTTATGCTCCCTCGGCGGCGGCATCGATGGATTTGAACGGATTTCAGCACATACTTCGCTGAGCAGTCGAGTATAAGCAAAATCGAGAAAAAGAGAAAGAGAATAAGGGGGAGAGAGAGAATAAAGCAGGCAGTGGGAGTAAGTGAGAGTTACTTGGCCTGCACTAATTCTCAAAGGAAAAAGATGATGGACTGATTGATGCCATTCACTCGCTAAAATAATTATAAACCATCATTTACTTGACACTTGAGGCTTGTTGAGTCTAATTAATAGCAGAGATATTCAAAGACTAAATTTAAGGTGAGCAATCAAAGCGAATTTCAAAAATTCATAACACGGTTAAATAAAGAAGATGATGTTATGAGGTGTTGCAAAGAATATTTAAAGCATTTAAAGTAAATATTCTCGGTCAGAAATATAACCACCAAAAGGCGACAGTAAATACGTTTATTTTCTATGTAAACGTTTATGAGATTCCGCTCATTTTTTAATTTTACCTTCAATTTTAGTGTTAGAAATGTTTAACATCATATTAAAAGGCCAGGTCTAAATATATTTAACAAGAATTATCTACATTCTATAAACAAAACAAAACCTAAAATAATATTCTCTCTGGTATACATTTTTAAGCATCAATCCTTCGAGCATCTAGCATACATTAAACAATTCTGGATAGTTTTCCTGGCACTGTTTCTCGCGTAAATCATAGCGAAAATAACAACAACTCAAAGTTATCGCTGGACTTCCGCTGCACGGACGACGCTTTGAATGGGGACATTGAACTTCCTAAATTTCATCCAGCTTGAGGCATTGTGCAGCAAAGCAACAACAGCAGCAGAAGCAAAAGCGACTGCAAGCACGTAACATTAAACAAGAACAGTCACAACATATTCAACTCAGCAGTGGCATTTTTTAAAGTTTTTCAACATGGCACAAAATGGGAGCGCCCGCAACTATGCAACGAAATACGAAACCAGCACGCGATGTTGGATAAAGACGAAATACAAATATAAAAAAAAATTGTTTAATAAAGCCAATCCTTAAAACTGAGTTACTTTAAGGGCATTTCATAATTCTTAGAGTAACTAAAAAAAACACAAAAAGATTATACACAAACCAAGGAAACACTTTTATACAATTCACTTTGAATTCAAGATTCTTTTACACATATTCATAAAATTTTTGCCATATCAAAGGCCCTCATTATGTTTGGTCAACGATTTTCAATTGGTGCTTCAAGTCTGAGAAAATTCTCATTCATATTGCAATCAATTAATTGAATTGATTTTTGCTTTAGCAGTTTTAGCAATTATACAAAAAGGTATTCAAAGTGAATCAACAACACAAATCAAACCTATATTCGGACTATTTGTGTTTTGAATTTGTGAAATACACTATGCGATGGGTAATAAAATTTTGTTGAGAGCTGTTTTACGCACTTTAGAGGAAGGTAGCCTTATCAAAATTATTTTATTAATTTATATTTATTTAATAAAAATAGGGTTTTTCATGTGTCATATTATATAGTAAAATGTCATACTAAAAACATAAAATTGAAACAGGGTATTCAAATTTTATTCATGTTTTTTCTATCATGTGTTTTCAAGCAAATTGCATTTCAAGTGCTTAAATTGTTGAGATCGTTTTAAGTTATTGGTCAGCCTTAAGGCCTAAACATGTATTTGAAATTTGCCATAAATCACCGAGCTAATTAATTTTAATATATGTACCAAATTAGAGTTGTATAACGAGCAACAGCTGTGCCACCTACCAAACATAAATTGCAAAAGCAATTTGTCTTTAAAGTGTCATAAAATGCATGCCGGCCAGCAAAGTTACACAGACTTTGACATTGCCCAAAAAGGAGTACAAGTAAAAGTTTATAATTAAAACTTTACGCACGTTTTGTCTTAGTAAATACACACACACTCACACATATAAACAGTGCGTGCTCAACATGGCAGCTAGTTGGCCTTGGCCTTTACGTATGCGTAATGCGAAGAAACATTTTGTGTTGCATACTTAAGTGGGTAGTCACTTGGCCCAGGGCACACTTGGCCGGACGGCTGCTTAAAGCGAGCATATGTCTCAATGGCTGAAACTAAAAAGGTACGTGGGGAAAGGAAATATAGAAGCACAGCTACGAGTGACACTCATTACGTGGTGAGCTGTCTTGTTTGTGCAAACTAAAAACACTTGCATACCTAAGAACATATAATTATTATATGTGAGTGCAAACAAGTTTGACGAAATTATATAAAACATATTATGGATAAAATGCTTATACTTACTATTCAAAAATATATCGTTTTATGAAGCCAAATTAAATTACCTTGTTCATTAAATATTTATTTTGGCCTTAAAATTCGTTGTGTCCCTTAAAATAAAATTTGTTACAAGCAACGTAAATTTTAGTTGTTAAAATAAAAATAATTTAACAAGTTCAACTAAACGAAAGTTTATATGTAAATATTTGCACATTGTTTGTTTTTCACATATGTGTAGTTGGGTCAACAATTTGAGTTGAGTGTTTGGTCAGTTGATTATTCGTTGTTGTTGTTGTTAGTTTGTTTTTGTTGTTGTTATTACTGTGTATGAGGTTGTTGTTCTTATTATTATTGTTGCTATTTTGCATAAGAGGAAGTCAGCAACAAGAATTTTTGAATATAATTAGTTTAAACATTTTTTGGCGAACAATTTTAATTTGTTAAATTGCATTTATTTTACTGTTGCTAAAAATGATTTAATAATTTGAATGTGCAGTATGTGTGTGTTGACAAGTTAAAGTTGCGGTACAATTTGGCCCAGATATTGGCCTCTCAATAGACCAGAATTCAGTAGCGTGTTAATTGTTGCAATGGTTCGTCGGCTGTCGACTTTAAAAATTGCATGTAAATTATTGTAAATTGCTGCGGTTTTGTCTTCTGTGCAGTCAACGGACCAGAAATACACTGCATTAACAATGTAAACAGAGTTATTCGCAAAGTTTGTATATTTATGTAAACAAGTTAAGCAAAATGTTTACCAAACTAAAGCTGTTATTATTTAACCTTAAATAATTATAATGATTTATTTATTTATCATACATATTATTTATCATTTATTATTGCAATTATTATCCAAAGATAAGATTTCTTATATTTTTTATCAACCCTATTGTAGGGAATTTAAACTTCGCTATATTCCCAATTCTTGTTTGACATTAAATTTCACAAAAATGTCGCATTCTGTTTTTATAGCCATTACTGCCAGAGTTCTGTGTAAAGTTTATTGTTAATTTTTTTCTCACATTTTTGTTTCTGTTGTTGTTTAAATATTGTATATCCAATCGCTGTTCGCCATGTAAATTGTTTATATTTGGGCATTGTATATATTTTATTTGCATTTTTGGCGCTCGCATCGCCAGATGATTTCTTAAAATTATATTACATGTGTTCTCATTGTTATATTTATAAGTTTAAATTTGCATTAAAAATTATATTATGGTTAGTTAAATTTTCGGTTTTTATTCGTGCAAAATGTTGTTTTGTGCAGATTATATTTCATGTAGTTAAAAAAAAAAACTTCTTGTCTCTTTGCAACAGAAGTTCTCTTTGAAATATATTCAGCATTTTTTTCAGACATTTTTTTGCTGGACTGTCATCAACAGTCGCACCGTCGCCCATGTCAATGGAAAAGCTGAGACAAAAAAAGGTTGAGCGGCTTTTGGCCAGCAGCTGAACATCATTATTCTCATGCCAAAAGTAAGTATTATCTTGTCTAGCAAAAGTAAAAAATGTGAGTAAAAACAACAGAGAGATAAAACAGTAGAGAAGTGAATGTGCTAAAAAAATTCCGACTTATTGAAACGAAATTACAATACATTCAATACTTAAAATTTATATATGTATATACCTAAGCAACCTGACTTTACCAAGGACACATTTTTATCCCGATACTAGAGCGGCTTTAGAATGAGCTTAATTTTCTGTTTTATAATCGAATTTTGTGTTTTTATATTTTTTAGTCTACTCGGGATTTAAATAATTTGATTAATGATAATTTTTTAAGTTAAAATGCTATCAAGCTACAATAAAGTCTTTTTCAAACGAATCAGGCATTTTTTAAGGTTAATTTATTAAAGATTTTGTAACCTTTTGTGTGAGTTTCAGTAATAAATTCATTTAGCACTAGGGTGAACAAATAGGTAAAATAATCTCCTCCTTTAAAGTTGAATATTTCAACTAAAAAATAGGTTTACCTTGGCCTGATATATATATTAGATAGATAGGCTTTCGAGCAAATCTCTTCATGTTTATATGCGCCTAGCTCAATAAACTTGCCCTAAAACAGGCACTGCTTGAATGGCTTAAAGGGAAGGCACCAGCAAAAGCAATTAATGCCACGACGGCAAATTATCAGTTGCACATTTCACTTTGCGCAATCAGTGAGTGGCCACAATAATAACAACAACAGAAGGTTAACACTTGCGCGGCACTCAACAACAACGACTACAATAACAATAACAACAAGAAATGGGAGAACAATATCGTAAATGACGCCATACTAAATCGCTCAGCTTGAAATTGACCAAGCGAAATGCACTACAATTAATTACCATCATCAATTTAGCTTTAACGTGGCCAAGGCATATGCAAGTAAATGTTAGTAAACATATAAATATGCATATATACATATATATATGCCTATGGCATATGCTTATCGGCTTGCGTGCCGCTTAAGCAGATTTGCAACAAAGAAAAGGAAAAACCAACCGAAAAATAAATTACGCCCCAAACTTTAAATTAAATTAAACTTTAATCAATTGCGAAGCTACTGCGATCAGGGCAGCACAGCTACAATATGCAACAACAACAACAACAACAAGTAAGAACGTTGCAGTCGGGCGTTACCGACTGCGTTATACTCTTTTACATTCTTAATTATTATTATTATTTTGAAAAATTTCGGTATATTGTAATTTGGGTAGGGGTGGGTGATAGGGGGGGTGGATGTGGGGGTGTGAGTGGGGATGGGGGTTCGTCGCCGAAGTTTTGTGCCGATCTTTAAAGGCGATGGCCAGCTATCTACCCTCTAAATTTGGTAACTCTAGCTTGAAACTGTGGCGGGGTGGGGGCGCTGGAGGGCGATCTAGTGGGCGTAGCCGCGATATATCTCAATCTTTAGGGGAGGTCACCAGCTATTTACATACCAAATTTTGTGACTCTATCTTAAATATTATGGGAAATATACATGTGTTATCGATTGGAGCTGCCAGATATATCGGTATTTTTTAATACGGGGGCGAAAGTGGGCGTGGCCAAAAAATTTTTTCTGTGTTGTTTGGGGGAGCATTCCTGCAATATATATACAAAATTTGGTGACTCTAGGTCGAAATCTGTGCGTGGCCGGGAAATCAAGGTCTCAATCTTTAGAGGAGGCCACCAGTTATCTACATGCCAAATTTGGTGACTCTAGCTTTAAAATTGTG
>SCDY01002333.1:0-14573 GCA_004143825.1 Drosophila micromelanica | reverse complement strand
GGGTCGGAGATGCCTCCTTCTGCCTGTTACATACATTTCAACAAAACCATAATACCCTGTTTTACCCATTTTCAATGGGTTCAGGGTATAAAAAATATATATATTAAATATTGAATTACTAACACTATTTCAAAAACCCTTCTAAATTAATGTATAGGGTACATTATACAAATTTTGCTTAAACGTGAACAAACTTTGAGCCATAACTTTTGTGGAATATGTTTTCCTAGAATATGTCGTATGCTGTTTACCCTTTTCCCTTTTGGGCTCATAACATGCAACGGAAGAGCTTGTCCCACAAAACATATTATAAAGAATATGAGTACTTTTGTATATTTGCTAGAGGGGAAACGCTAATTGGAACCAGGTTCCAGATGACATCATGAGAAAGTAATGTTGACGGAGTCGAGAAAAGACAAGCTTACGGCTTTAACTAAGTGTCCCAACTTAGCAGCTACCGTACTCCGTAACGTAAGAATCTTACGATTATGCAAGAATTTAGTACGTGGACTTATGTGCGGGTTAATTAATCTATTAAAAGTATATGTCCATGAAACGAGTGATATTCCACGGCCAAGGAAATGAATGAGATTTTCATGGCCCCCGGGCATAAAGGGCAAAGTTCATGGCAAAGTGGCAAAAAGAGAACGCGACTGTGTTTTCAATGATAATAACAACGATGGTGTTCACGATGCTGATAATCATTATAATGATGACGACCACAAAATATGTTTCATGACTCTGTTGGGGCTCTGGGGCACTCTCCACTTGACAAACAGTAGCAAAATTGTTCAACTTCATTTGCTGCCTCATTTTCTGTGTTTACCTAAGGTTTTTTTCTTCTCTCTATTTCTTTATATTTTTTTCTTGCTTATTATTGTTATTGTCTATTTTGTGCACAAGTATTGTAAACATTAAATTTTCTCATGTAAATTCCCACGCATATTCTCTGGCTCATAATAACAATAATAATTTTTTTCATCTGTGGTTTTCAGGCCTGGTCAGAGCCAGTGCTAGAGACGGTAGCTATTCAATCTTGGCTTAGTAGTTCAGTACCAAGTGCTTTTAATGATATTTTGTATGGGCTGAGTTCACCGAGGCTAGTTGGCTTTGAGGTTTTTGGCGGGGAAAATGGAAATGGGAATGAAAATGCGCGTTGTTTGATGTGTTGATAAGTTGAAGTATCTGATGTGCATAGTTTTATAGGGAAATCTTTTCGGATTTGAGGGAAAGAACATGTAAAAATTGTTAAAATGTTTTTGTTTTATTTTTCTGATCTGTGCATTTCACGTGGAAGCTAAAATAAAGTGTTAAGTGATTTAGCTGATAAGAACGAAAGTTCTGCCTACCTGCTGTATATGTATTATAAAGTTTTGACATTTATTTCTTTTTTCAAGGCATTAAATTTTTGTATTAAAATTAATGCCTGCAGACAAAAGTTCAGAAATCGGGTCATGTTTAACCGCTGCACAGCTTATTACCCAATTCTTGTTTGTATGTATGTATATATACAGTTTTTTTTTTCGTGCTTTGCTTGGCCAAATAAAAATTTATATGCAAGTTGACAAGACAAGGTTTCAGACTCCGTTTCTTACTCATTGGTCTTAAGATTTTGTTGTTGCTGTGTCTTTTTGGATTGGGTTGTGGTTTTAGGCAAAGCGTTTATCTCGTCACCTTTGGTATAATAATGACCGCAGATGCTTAAATTGCGTAAATATCAGAGGTGTGTTAAAGAAAAAAACAAAAACTTTGCAATTATCATTCATTTTCGATGACGTACATAAAGTTGTGTAAATCATCGAAAGGTTAGTGTGTTTAACTAGTTAGATTTTAGAAATTAGAATAGAGAAACAGTAATTGGTGCTAATATAAATTGCAAAAATTATATAAATATTTATATAAATTAGAACATGAATAATAAATGAACAAAATTCAAATGAAAGTAAAGAAACGTGTATAAATAAATTAAACAAAAACTAAATAGATGCATACATTTTACAACTAATATAATAAATAAATAAAATGAAAACTTAGAAAAAGTATTTTAAATAATAAAGTAATAAAACTGAATCTAATTGAGATCAATCTATGATGTATTCCAGTTACTTTAGACATTAAACTGACATGCTTACGAATTTGCGTGTAGCGTGCACAATTTGAATACAATGTCTGCGGCATTGCGGTAATGCAATTATGGGATATATTCCTTGGCATGTTTCACCTGCAAAAGCAAAACGCATGCGCCACTCGCTTAAACAATAAGTAAAAAAAAAATAAAGACAAAAAAACTATATACGATCAGAATCGAGACCAAGCAAACATTTGGCAATGGAATACATAAACACTTAAAGCGCATGAATGATTCGTTTGAATGAATGAACTGAATAATGCGCATGATTGCGCATACGAAAGCAATGCAGAAAGAGAACCCCGTTAGCCGCCGCCCCACAGACTATTCGAACGGCCCTGGCAACTGTGAAACGTGCCCCAAAACAGAAACAGACACCAAAATCTTTACGAGTGCGATTTTGATTATAATGTAAAAGGTTTCCTCATTTTGCCGCAGATTATCATGTTAATTTTGTATGTTTTTGCATAATATTTATTTTGTTCTTCTTCTTTAGCGCCTTTGTCTTTTCGGATTTTGTTTTGGGTTCTGTTTTAGACGAAAGATTTGTGTTTTTGTTTTATTGTTGCCTCGTTGACTTTTAGCGTTTCAATTAAATTATAAAAATAACAATTTGCTAATTTTTATATCGCATATTGTGCATCTGCCAACGAGATGATGATGCTCATGTTAATAATCGTGTTCTTTGTGGTTGACATAAATGTGGGCGTGCTTTTAGCTTTACTTGGCATGGCTATAATGGCCGTTTTTCATATATATATATATATATATATATATATATATATACATATAAGATATATACTAAAATGTTTGCCATGATATCATGACGCATCAAGTTAGCCAAATTGGCGCAGTTAATACTGTTGTTAGGAAATGTGTGTAGCAACAATCTGGAGAAATCCAACTTAATCTATGAGTGATCACCAACTTGTTTTAAGCCTACATTATTTATTACTAAATTACTAAATGAATATATTAACTTGAATTAGGAAATATATTTTAGAATTAGAATTAGGTCGTATGAATTAAATATATTATAGCTTATGGTGATAACAAACTACAAACTTATTGTTTTAGGATTGTTTTAGGATCCAACAAGCCAATGATTGCTAATTTCATTACAATTTTACTGCTCTATTATATATTTTTCAATCTTAACTGGTTGTAAAGTTGATATGCTCCAATTACAGTTTATGTATATAGATAAAATTCTAAAATTGATAATATTTATTTTTCTGAGATTGGTGAAGAATTAATTTGTAGATATGTCGAAACAATATTTTTTTTGTAGAACTGGCTTTCCTTTTTATGAATAAATGTAAATAATTAGCTTACTTCTCCAATTTTAACTTAAATCTGAAAACAGATGCAGATACGCTTTTAACCCAGATATGTCCATCAAATGCTTTAAGAAAACGTAAAAATACCCTTTGGCTACCGGTATATGTAGTTACATGGTATTTATCAGTTTGTAACCTGGCTTAATCCACCATAACTTGTGCATAATTTGCCTGTCAAGTTTGTGGCCTCTGGTTGGGTGAGTCACAATTCGAGCGACAGTCAAAGAGTCGTGAGTGGAAGTTGAAACTTTTTTCTTAAAGGATGCGCTGATTAAAATTTTTGCACAAGGTCATTGGCGAACTGTGGCCGAGACTGGGAAGACATCAAAATTAATGCAGGGCATAAATATTGTGCAGCCAGTTGTGCAGAGGTGGAGAGAGGGGCAAGGGGGTTGGGGCAATATGCCAGTTCGTTTCAGGCTTAATCAGCAACTGGTCGAAAAGTGGGCATCCATGAACTTGGCCAGCCGTGGTTCATGGACAACAGAGTTTAGTGTGCAGCTGCAGCGCCAACGCTTAGAAAAGCGACAAAACGACACACGACACATTTCTGTCATCATCAATAATGCCGCCATATATATAGAGGAGAAATAGAGAGAGAGGAAGAGAGTTTGGCCTGCGGTGCATTTGGTTGGCCAGCCTTTTTACCTTTAGCTACAATCAAATTGGCACAATTTCTCCACATGGCCGCAACGACGCGTGTTATTTTGCATTCAACATGGCCATGTGGCAACAACTGTTGCAGCACAACAGCAACAGCTGACATTTTGCGGCTGGCAAACATTCAACGTTCAACTCTCTTTTAGAGATTTCTTACAATATTTAACATAAATTGCAGACACCGCACAGCTGCTGCTGCTGCCGCCTGCCCCTTGCCCCTTGCCGCCTGCTGCCTGCTGCCAGCAGTCAACGTTCTTCCTTCAGCTTTGCCTTTCTTTGATGGGGGGCATAATCGTTTGCAGTTTGCGTATGCAACGCATTGGCTAATTAAGCCAAATTTGACAATTTGAATTTAAAAGATTTTCTATAAATATTATAATTCTGTCTTTTTAAAATTTATATTTTTGATTGATTATCCTACAAAAGATTAAGATTTGTCCTAGGCAAATTCATTCCAGAATACTACTACACTGATTATAAATATTATAATAATTTTATAAGAAATATATTTTTTAAAAGTAGAAAATGTTTATAAATTAGAAATGTTATATTTTGTATGTGCATAAAACATAACAACATTCCTTTCCTCGGTTGCGATTCAAGTATGTTTCTCCTTTGTTCACTTATCTTGATGATTCTACAGCAAGCTATTTTTTTAAATCGTTCGAAGAACAGTTTAACTGGTTCTGATTAAAAAAATGAAATAAAAATCAATAAAATGAATACAATTTGCTTATAAGAACGGGTTTTTGCAATATTGTTGCGACTGAGCTCGTCAATAAACTAAATACAACTTTGATATCATGAAAGTCATATCCAATAACTCAAGCACTATATTGCAAATCAAAACCTCTTGCAAATATTATTTTGTATAGTGTATTTAAGATGCGGTTTTCTATTCTTTGAGATCTGCTCTTAGTTGCTTTGGCAGCGACGTTGCCTGATCTTTAATCAAACAGTTAGCGGCGCCGCCGACGCAGATTGGGGCAATTGCAACCTTGATAGGCGTCGCCCCTCCCTCGTTGCCCACTCTCTCTTACTCGCTGCTTCTATTTCTTTAACGCTGCGTTTTGCAGTGAATTTGAAGTGGTTTTGGAATTGGAGCGCATGCTGCGTTTCTAATGCAGCTGTGTCAAGGCGCTAGCATATTTATGTGGCCCAATGTGTGTGGTTGTGTGTGGCTGGGTGTGTGCGTCCCTCGCACTCTTTGTGCAACAACAACAACACACACACACCAAAGCTACCGTCTTGCGGCTTTAATTAACGGTCAACGGAAACTTATGCGCTTTTGTGTGCCACTTCTTCTTCTTTTTCTTTTGCTGCCTCCTCGACGGTTGTGGCTGGCTGCTGTTGCTTCTGCTTCTTCTTTGTCTCTTCGTGTGGCCTCAACTGTTTTTCATGTTGTCTTAGGTTACCGAAAGCGTCGGTTCCGCTTTCGCATATTGCGCATTTTGCAGCTTTCAACTTGTTTATAATACCCTAAGCAATTGAGTGAGCAGGGTATGTGGACGATTAAAATACTAAATAAATATGAAATCAATAAAAATATAATTGCAGATTCTATCAAATAGTTTGATAACTAAAAATTAAAATTCAATTGATATCCATTTTAATAAATGTTTTGATCAAAATACTTTTTGTTATTTTAATTAGAAGGTATTTAAAAAAGTGGCATGTCTGAATGTTTAATGTGCAAACATATTCTTTAATTAAACTTAAAAAATTCTGAAAAAGTACAAAGGATTAAGTACAAAGTACTTAAAACAAGAATTTACATAAGCTGTGAGTTATTGAATACTATATTTGAGTTTTACAATTAAACGTCGGCATTAAAGTTCTTAAAATAAAAATAAGAGAGTTAATCGAATGCAATATAGTAAAGTTAAGAATTAATTTTTTATCCAATCTCACTATTGTATTGCTTGAATAAATGCAATTCCAATAACAGGGTATATATTCGGTTTATCATTTTTGCTGTTAGGCAACCAGATGCCGTTAGGGCAAAAAAGGCGCTTTTAATTTGTGGTTGGCGCATATCGATATACGACTTCTCTGCTGCCATTCTCTTTGCTTAACGCTCAGCTCTTGGATCTGCTGGAATCTGGCAGGCATATGTCAATGTGCTTAATGCCTGACTGAGCCAACGCTGGCGTCATAAAAGAAAAACTGCCATGTATAGAACAACAATAAAAACAAAAACAACAGCAACAACAACAAATGATCGCTGTCAACTTTTGTAAACTTCCGGTTAGAGCCGCTCGTTGGTTTAAGCCATTAATGGATTTTTATGTTTGCCCATCGCCCAAAAAAATGAGCACACAACCAACAAGAACGACAACAACTGGCGAAAAAGGGTTTCATGTGACGAGGTTTTATTTTAAAGTTTTTTTTTGTTTTATTTATTTTTGTCGCCATTCTAGGAATACGTTCTTTTTTTTTGTTTACTATCGCTTAAGGCCGGTTGCTTTGTTGATTTAAGCTTTTGTTTAGCGGCTCTTTCAATTAATCAATGTTTACCTTTTAAGCATTTTGCATTTCGATAGGCGATAGACGATAGACGATAGGTATGAAGCGGCAACTCTGTCACGTTTACAACGAGCGATTCGCCTGTCAATTAAATTTGACAATTTGTGTGTGTTTGTTAGAAGCGACAAAGTCGTTTATCATTTAACAAAATCATTGTCACATGTAAATTGGGAAAACGAGCAAAATGCTCGTAACATATTCACAACAAAATGTTGAGAAGATGAGCAAAAAGAGTTCCAAATGAAAACTGCCAAAAACAATAGAAATCCATTGAGCATTGCCGGTCTCTCTTTCTCGCTCTCTGATCTCTCCAACATCATCTACATTTCCATCTACAACTTGGTTGTTGTACAATCACTTTCGGCAATGCGGTATACTACGACGAGAGGGTTCAATGTACCCCCCTCGAAAAGAGTAAAGTTCGTGCAGATGCCGACTTGAAAATGATAATGATGCGGATGATGATGAGGATGTGAATGAGCAACATAAACGATGAAGACAGACAATAAACTATAAACTACAAACGCTATTATAGTGACAATGTTGCTGTATAGTCCCAAAAATGTCAGTCAATAACATCAACGATTTCATGCTTGTTTTTGTTTATTTTTTACATTTTGTTTACATTTTATGTTTTTATTTTTTTATTTTTATGAACAACAGATAAATATACATTAAATGCGGGGATTAATAAAGTTCCTTAAGCTGAAATATTTATCACAGAAACATTTCTTCAAAACTGTATTGTAGGCATGATTATTTTATTTAAAGCAGATTTTTAATAGGGTTTATATTTTATTAAAATGTAATTTAATAATAAATAGTTTATATTCTATCTATATGAGAGTTTAAATTATAATGTAGTTTTATAATTTTTTTTTTACCCATAAAATATTTAATTTTTTATTAATTAATATATTTGTTAATTTAATTTTATTTGTATTTTTTTTATTTGTTTTTTATATTTTTCCTTGCATTATGTTCATCTTAACTGTTTCACATCCAACTTTATTCCCAATCCAAGTATATGTAGAGTGTTTTAATTAGTTAGCGCTACGTGCGTGCATTTAAATGAAGCAAATGAAAACAACAATTAATCAAATTGTATTGCAGGAAATTAACAAAAGTGCGCGCGTAAAGGCAATTAAAAGAAAATTAACAGCTGAGCAAAAGCCAAAAAGGAAACCTGTGCGTGTGTTGCAAATTTTATTGTTGTTTTGCCATCGCAATTTTCGCTGCACACAATTATAATTATCATCACTCTTGTGTTGTATAGTGTATACATGATTTTTATGGCGTTCCATTGTTTTGCATTTTGCAATGTAATGCAAAATTCACCAACAACAATAACAAAGCGCCTGCACATGTACGTATTGTATGTATATTTGTGTATGTATCTCTGTATTTTTTTCTATTAATGCCAGGGCCGTAACATGTAAATTTTGCTAACAAAGGGAGGTCCAAATAGATCTTAGAAATTTAAATCAATTCAGAGTCATCAGATCTGAATATTGAAAGTAAAATTGCAATTCAAAAACTTCATAAAAATCAAATTTAATAAATTTAAGACAAAAATTAAATGAAATTTAATACGACGATGATTTGTGAGCTCCAATAAATATTTAATATTTATTTTAAGTTTTCAACGTCGTGCATGTTTACGCAGTTCGTATTATCCAAATATTTTGGCCGTGCGTGTTTTTAGTGACGATTCATGTAAGAAATATTCGACAAGCGCCCACATTTACTATACCCTATTGTTTCTATTGCCTGCAATCGCTAAGTTGGTTGTCGAAAATTAAAAATCACTGTTTAAATTGGAAGCTTATGTCATCGTATCATTTGATGGTGAATGAATAATGGGAACGAAATGTGTTTTATTTTAAAAGTATATAAAATTAACTAAACGTGCACATGATGTGACAAGGCAAATAAAAATGTGTAAGAAACAATGCAGATGTTTTGGCTTGTGATGTGGTTTTATTTATTATTATTATTTAGCTGGCAATGAAATTGCCAATTGAGAAATTCTTTGGCTGGTTCATATGATGCAAATCTTTAAATTTAAATTTTTAGGCAACAGTTTCCAAGCAGCTGCTTTGCTTTGCCCAGGTTTGTGAACTTGTCCCTTTGTAATATCCGGTTCTTCAAATTTAAATGTTCGACTTGTTGTAGAAAGAATTTCATAAGATTAGTTTATTTTTATTGATTATTTTTTCAACCTGTTGTTGACGCAACTATTGAGTAACTGCAAATTATCAAAATATGCTAATTCACCTTAACTTGTTTTATTGGACAATAATTGGCTTGGATTAGCTTTAGAATCCCATTGAAGTTGTCTGTTTCTGAGTCTCTTTAATTATACATGCACATAAATTATGGACAAACTGTAAATTATTTGCCAAATTAGATGGCTGCCAACTAGTTGGCCTTTTGCTGTTTGGTTTTAAAGATATTGGAACAAATTTAAATGCGATAAGCCAGTTTCAGTTTTTTGTCTTTTGCTTCTGTTGTTTTTTTTTGTAACAATTTCTTTTCAAGGTTTTAGCTTATGGTTAACTCTGCAGCTTCTTCTGCAGCTGAAATGAAATGACTTTAATTATCTATTTAACATTTTTATTAGACCATTAAATTGTCTAGATTAGTCAGTCAACAGTTATATGTGTCTTATTCACATGATTTTGAATTTCCTGATGTTTGTTTATGAAAGCAATTATATAAGAAAAATGTTGGAATATTCAAAATTTGTTCGTATTAATTTTTTTTATTTATAATTATTTAATTTGTTGAAAACCCTTTGGTTATTTATTTGTATTATAGTAAATATAGTCTACTTAATTCAATAAGTCACCTAGTTACAACCGTCTAATATACAACTGTAAAAACGGTCAGGAAAAGTTTATTTGGAGAAATAAACTTTGCCTTTCACATTTAAAACATTTTTTTTTTTTACAATGCACCTAAAAACCGTTACCCTGCCACGCCACATGCCGCTCCGCCCTTCTGGTGAGGCACAGTTTAAAGTGAGAATTGTTTGTGAGTTGTTTATAGAATTTTAGCGCTATTTTTGTTTATTATTATGAAGAACTGCGCGTTAGCCATTCACACTCGTAAACACATCTGATGTGAGAAGGGGGATTGAAAAAGAGGGGATATTCAAACAAAAATTTATTAATTAAACTCGAAAAAGCTTGGGAGTAGCAAATGCAAAAGATGTGTTTACAGAACGGCGCGAGGCCAGCTGCAAAAATATGAGTCATGCTATACAAATACATATATGCGCAGCTTTTATATCTATGAATATACACTTATTTACTTTACTTGAAATATTTAATGCAAAATGCGTAAAAAAAAGAAATGCTCTTTTTCATGGCCATTGGGGGCGTTTTCTTTGACATGCGCTAAATGTGACACAAATTTGTCAAATGCCCTAACAATTCACATGTTAAATCTATATATTAATATATTTTAAATATAAACATTTTGTTCACAAAAATGAGAAAACTTTTTATTGCCGTACACAAGCTTATACATAAAATTTTTTTATGCAGCTGTTTTTTCTGACATATTTTCCAAACAAATTAAAAAATTACACACAAAAAAAATTCGACACTCAACTTTCTCGTGTCTCAGGGTCAACGCCATCGTCGGCGTCGGCGTCGGCGTCATAACATCAAAATAAATATCCACATAAATAAATGAAAATTGCATTTAAATTTTGTCACACATCAGCCATTAAAAAGAAATCCGAAAACTGCAGACTTGAGTTATGGTTTTTGCTTTTTCTTAAATGCCAACCTAGTGAAAAAAGACATGTAGAACTTTGCAGTCGGGTGTAACCGATAGCGCCAACACCTGTTTACAGCGTAAAACAACAACAATCATAGCATAGCCCTCAATTTAATTTGCGTGTTAGTAAAATTATATTTTTTGTAACAACAAATATTTTTTTTATTTTATTTTAATTAAAAATCAAATATATGTAGATGACAAATCAGGCCATGGATCTCAAAATATCAAAATTGTTAATCGGTCTGCAAAAATTTGTTAGATAAAAGACGGTCATTGTCCAATCCAAATATACTCTTTTCACTTTGGGAACGGGTATAAAAACAAAAACAAAGTTGACATTGAAAATGCTATAGACATAAATTAAGTGAAAAAAAACACCAACCATAAAGCTAATGCAAAGCCACACACAAACTGAAATTAGAAATCAAATATAAATGTATGCAAAAAATAAGAGTGCTCTAGTAAAGAGTGCTTGACCAGGAGATGCCCTATACTTTACAACTGTTGTGGAATTTTTTATTAGAAATTAAAGTGAGAATCAAACTTTGAACTATATCTATAAGATGTTGGGTACGTTATAAAATAATGTAGTTCTTATAGTAGTATCATAGATCAAAAGTAGATCTTAAAAGAGAACTTGATACATATACCCTTCTTTAAAAATTTGTAAAGGGTATGTAATAAATATTAACCAAAAATATACACACATATGTTAGTCAGACCATTAAAATTAGCATAATTTTCTATGAAACAAAACTGTTTAAATGTTCAAAGACACCTCTCAAAATGCCAACCATAACAGCAACAACAATAAATACAAAAAAAGTTATTTAAGTTGAAGTTTAATGACTTTTTGCAGCTTGTTGAAATGAGCTGTTGATGATGACCAGCAACAAAAACAACAAACTCACAAAATTGATGGAGCGTTTGTCAATTTCGTTTTTAGGCGCAATCAATTTTAATGCTATAATATTTCATAATTTTATAATTTATGTGACTTGAGCTAAATTTTATATATATTTATATATATATATATAACTATGTATATTCATTAAATTGCCAAAAATGTTGCCCATAGATTTAAACTTTGCCATACTTAATGCCAATGGCAGCACATTTTTGCCTTTTCTTACATATTTTACCAACGGGCAAAGCTATGAAAGTTGCCACGATGATTTGTGTGCGCAAAAATTGGAGCGGTTAAATAATGGTCAAAGCGTGTGACCAATGCAGTTAAAAAGCTATAATTACTATCAATAATAAGGCCATAAATAAAATATATAGATACCAAATTAATTTAATCTTTGCTTTGTACCAGCGGTAATATAATATTAAAGAAAATCTAACTCAATCACAAGAAAGTAAATAGTATCAGAAATTACTTTCAAAGAATTGTTGGTTTTATAATTGGTTTTTAAATTTTGTTCTAAAGTTTTTGTTTTTAAAAAGATTATTAATTTATTTATTGACCACGGTATTTTTGGATTAGTAATAAATAACATCTAGCAAGTGAAAATAGCTTAATATGGAAGAGTTATGAGGTTTTTTGTATCGTAAATCAAATGTATATATATCTTGCTTATATTTTTGTATTTATTTATTTATTTAGGCGAGAGTTATACAAGTTTAATATTAAAGCTTAAAAATCGGTCATAAAATCTAGATAAGATGTTATGTTATTTAACCGTTGCTCTAGTTTTCTAAAAGTTAATCTGCATTAATGATTCACGCTTTTCTTTTTCACGCACAAAAATTTTTTACACATTCAGGTGTGAAAATTCTAATTTCTTAGTTGTCTTATAGAAGAAATTAACTTTTGAGCTGCTCAGTGAGAAAATCTTGTGGATAATGTCACTTGCAACTGGTACGCCAATTAGCCCCAACAACTAACTGGTCAGTGCTTGGTAAATTTAAATGTCATTTGGCACAAACAATTTTTTCATAATGATATTTGGTTTTGAATGTGATCTACAGTAGAACACAGTACCGTTATAAGGAAAATTATGATGATATTTTTATATATTTTTTTACTGCCAGTTCCAATTGCTTTTTTTTACTTTTAGGAAAATTAAGCTTATATTATTTTAAATCGAGATAAACAAGTTTCTAATGATAGACTCAAGTTTTATTGTTTTTAAATGGTTGTTGAATGTCGTTAGCGTTTAACATTTAATAGGTCACACAAGTAGAACTCTTCTCAGTCCTTAGATCCAATCCAGTTACAGGTAGGCGTTAAAAGCAGCCTCCCCTTTCCCCCTCCATATCTGAGAAATAGTTTGATATGCGCTTCTAAAAACATAAAAGATTATAAATTTATGAGCGGCTCAGCTTAAGCTGTTTAACATTAAAACCCATAGTTTCAGCTTGGGTTCGGGCTTAACTTTTAATGACTTTTCAAATGATGCGCGAACGTTTTAAGATGTTCTACAGCTCATCTGAAATCGAATCTTTTGGAAATTTCATTAATATTATGAGGTAATTGATTTGAGCTTTAATTAAAATTGCTGGAAGAAAAAATGACCAGTTAAGTAAGTGTTAACTATTAAAAAACATTTGTATTAAAGATTCAAAATTCATACTTAATATAAAATTTATTTAAAACAAAATTCTAAACTGTATCAGGTATCATCTTCAATAATTAAAATTTACTTACATATTTCCTCATTTCTTTTACTTGCAGAACCCAACGAATACTACAAAAAACCTCCTCAAACCCCAACGCCATTCAGCTAGACAATTTGAAAAGGTAAACTATTAAATGCTTTTACATCAAATTAGAAAGAAAAGAAAAGAGAAAAGACAAAACACGAACTGAAATACTGTCGATGTTGTTGTTGTTGTTGTCATAAAGCATAACTTGTAGCAAGGGTCGTTAATCAAAAAGCATATCAGAATTAAAACGCACAGTTTACCGTCTCACACATGGCGCATTGCATCATTAACGTGAGATTGGATAGGATAGGTGAGGTGTCTATGCAGATATCTGCTTGACAGATACAGCCAGATACTGACCAGATACTTATATATACGATCCTCTCGACATATAAACATATATAGGGGCTCGTAGCGAGTGAAGCGGCGTCAAATTGCATTTAAATTGAATGAAATTAATTTGACATGCAAGTTGTGTTGAGACGACTCTCTGAGTTGTCTGTCTGTCTGCCCGATTGTTGTAGCTTTCAACAAAGCGTTATAGTTACACGTGTACAGATACAGATACGAATTCAGATACGAATACAGCTACATTTACGCACAGCTACAAGATACAAACTGCATCTGTTGATGCACAACAGATGAAAGCAGCGCCTGCTCTTGTGCACATGTCGAGCAAAATCAAAATGACAGCCACAGTCGGCATTCGGGCGTGGAGATGGGTGCGTGTCCGTTTTTTTTTTTACGTTCTAAAATATTCGTGTTCAAAAACGTGCCATTTCACGTTAATACTTTTTAATAACAAAATATTATTTTTTTAGATAATCGATAAAAAAGTATTTTTTTATTATTGTGCACGACATTATCCTAAAATCTATTAATTTTTCTACTTTTATAATTTAATTTTCCAACTAAAACCATTGTACATTTAAATTTAAAAAATATATAAATATTTTTTAATATTTGTTTCATGCCAATATCGAGAATATTTACTTGATTTAAAAATTAATTCTTCGAGATTAACATTCTATAAAATTTTCTACACAAACACGTCGTGTTTAGTCGTGCGTGTCACGTAAGAGAACACGAGACCAACTTTAGTCGGGAGCAGCCCAGGACCGAGACCCAGGCGTGCACAATTTCTAAACGCATCCAATAGATACAATAGCTATGGCGTATGTATCTGTGTGTGTGTGGGGGATTGCTTAAAAATAGCCCCAGAAATGATCTATGCCTAGCTAGGCTAGCTGGCGGGTCTGCTGCCTGCTGCATATACTATCTATATGCTTATATGATATATGTTTCATCAATGTTCGGCACAGATTTCCCTGCTGCATTTTTCAATCGCGTAGGCGTTGCTTTTTCCCTCTCTTTCGCCTTTTTTATACCCTGAACCCATTGAAAATGGGTGAAACAGGGTATTATGGTTTTGTTGAAATGTATGTAACAGGTAGAAGGAGGCATCTCCGACCCCA
>SCDY01002332.1:0-14602 GCA_004143825.1 Drosophila micromelanica | reverse complement strand
AAAAAAAAAAAAAAAAAAAAAAAAAAAAAAAAAAAAAAAAAAAAAAAAAACAAAGAAAAGACAACAAGAAACAAAATCTACTGCAATTTTTTTGTTATTTTTTTTTTGCTAAAATATTAATATTTAACGTAAACTGAACTAAAAACATATTTACACAACTATAAACAATATGAGTGTATGTGTGTGTGTTTGGGTGTGTGTGTGTGTGTGTGTATGAGATAACTCTTTGACCAAAACGAAACCATATAAGAAAACTTCAAACACCAAGCAAAAAAGTAGAAAGAATTAAAAAAAAAACAGTTAAATAAATCTAGCATAAACCAAGGCTGCAAAAAATGGTTTTAACCCAATTTTTCATATTTCTGAAATCATGAACCGAACCAGTTACCCAAAGAATCAGCCAGATAAAAACACATTTTTAAAAAACATCTGAATAACTAGAGAACTGAATAGTTTCATTTAAAGTTGTGTAGAAAATCTGAGCGTATTTAATGTGGAAAACCAGGTTCACAAACCACCGAAAAACATTTGTTTTTTTTTGTTTTGTTTTATTTGCGCTTGCAGCCTGGTAAAATACATAAATAATAGTTAGTAGAGTTTACATTTTGGGACAACAGTGAAAAACTATACAAAAAACAAATTTTTCCACAGTGTTATATTGTCTATAATATTTAAAGCAAAAAAAAATTAACTTTAAACTGATTTTTGTTGTGTGTATTTGAGAATTTGTGTGTTAGGCATAAACATACATATAAGTAATATATTTGATGTATGTTTAATAGAACCATATGCATATGTATGTAGTTGTTGTAGTGATGTAATTGTGACATATACTCGTACACACATATTGATTGTCTATTGTAGAATCGCGTAGTCTCAGCAAATTTTATTCAAAAAAACAAAAAAAAATAGTGCAATAAGCAAGAACCTACAACAAAAACATAGTATATATACATATATATATTAATCGGCAATAGATCTAATCACATACAGCATACTATATAAATTCTGGCCACAATTTGGCCACTTGAGTTTCTCATTCAAAAACCACATTTAATTGTTTCAAAAAAACCACGTTCACTTTTCGTCAATCTGGTCACACTTTATGTCCATGCACACATCTGTTCAACAGCTAAAAAGAACACATTTTTTAAATTTCCTTGAAATCTGACACAGTTTTTGGAAGTATATTTGACTGTCATCTGAATGCTGTTTGTTTTTTGTTTTTTGCTGAAAACAATTCAAAGTTAGACAATATAATTATAAAGAATAACCTTAGTGGAATTTAATTTGTTTTGTTTTCATATAAATACATTTTTTTTTGTATAATTTTTTAGTTGTAGTTGATAAAACAGCATCATAATGCATTATCTCCCGAGAGTTATAGACATCAATATTATGTTTTTTTTTTTTTTATTTTATGTTAACCCATTTAACGTAGTAGTAAATGTTTGGCCAAATCGTTTGTTTTTTGAATTTATAAAATATAGTTTTTAAATAGGTAGACATCTGAACAAACGCCTTAAGAGCTCTACTTTAATCACTGATCCAAAATCTAATGTAATTTTTTAGGCACAGCTAAATGAAAGAATGAAGAAGAACTTGTGTGGAATATTTATATACATAAAACAAAAAAAAAAAATTATGAAATTTAAGCATAAGACAAAAAACTAAACAAATTATATTTTGGAGCATTTTTTCAATGTGTGTGTTTGTATGGGTATGTGCGTGTGTGTGTGTAAAAAAAACAAAGTATTAAACAACAAAAATTAAAAGATTTAAGTGTGTATCTTTTGAACAATAACAATTGTTATATAAAGATGATAAATGATCAGCAGTAACATTTAAAAATCCAACTATTTGAGATGAGAACTTTTCTGATAAACGGACAAAATGAATAAAAAAGAAAGCGAAAAAAAATATT
The DNA here is from genome assembly GCA_004143825.1 of Drosophila micromelanica. Lineage (NCBI taxonomy): Eukaryota > Metazoa > Arthropoda > Insecta > Diptera > Drosophilidae > Drosophila > Drosophila micromelanica. The sequence continues at coordinate 12,678 of SCDY01002332.1, read as the reverse complement.
TAAAAAACAAACAAAAAAAATATAAACAATATGCTATCCATATACAAAACAAAACATACTTATAGCATATATATTTCATTTATATATATTTTTTATATTTTGTAAATACTGTTTTCAAAAAGAGAGCGATTTTTCGAAAACACTTGCATACATATATATATATATATATATATATATTTATATATGTATTGATATATATTGATATGTATATGTCATGACATTTTTGGGCAAGTTTTTTTATTTTTGGCACAGTTAAAAAGTTAGAAAACAAGAAATTATAAATGCACAGGGCCGACAGCAGAGTAAAAAGCGAATACAAAATGTGCTTGCTAATTAGACAATTAACTTTATAGTTTCACATTTAGTTTAGTAAGCGCAAATGTAACAAAAATAAAAAAAAAAATTAAAAAAAAAAACAAAATCAATTAAGAGAAATGGAAATCAAACTTTATTTTCACACCAGAAACATTTTAAAAAGAATATGCAACGCAGTTGAAATCTATTTTCAAAAGAAAAGAAAAACTGAACTTAAAAAAACACACAAAAAAAAGAACAAGAAAAACTTAGTGTTAAAGCATAAATGTTTGTGTAAATGTTTAAATGTAAATGCTTAGTTGTAAGTTCTAAAAATAAAAAACAAACAAAAACAACAATAAAAATATATGTAAAAAATAATAACAAAATCTAAAAAAAAAGTCATGATTATTTAAAATGTATTTAGTTTGTTCATTTTGAAGATCTGCATATTTATATGTTTTGCTTATTAAGTAATTAATTTTGTATGTGTTTTTTTTCTATAATTAATGAATTAATTACCTATGTAAGTAGCCAAGTAATGAACATAATACTTTACTTTTAGCTTCTATACATATTATATTATTATTTTTTTTCTTATATTTACTAAACTATTTCATTTTAGAAATGCTATTATTTTATTTACTTAATTTAAAGTTGAAAACAAATCGGGAGTATTGCAAATTATAAATGTATGAATAAACAAACACAATAAAGTAATATATTAATGGAGAAAGCAGACAACAACAAAAAAAAAAAACAAATAAAAAATAAATACAAAAAAATTAACATCTTTTAGCTGTAAATGTAACATGTAAAATTACTTTTAAAAGCATCAAAAAACCACAAAAAAAAAAACCAACAGATCGACACAAAAAATAAAAATGCAAAAATGAGTAACAAAATATATGTATATATATATATATATATATTCTCTATATATGTGTAAAGAAAACAAAAATGCAAGAAAAAATAAAAAAAAGTGATTTCAAAGCAATTTTAAATAGTTTTTATAATTCTTGGGTATATAGTTAAATAATTCGTTTATTTATTGTAGACTTTTTTAGGATAGGTTTCTTAGGAACTAGGAAGGACTTGGTAATTAGGAACTCTTGGAAACTGCTTAATTAATATATATTGATATTTTGGATTCGAGTTCTTTTATCTGTTATAGAAACTATTATTATTAATAACTTACTTATTGTATCCCTCAAGGACAGCATATTTGTTTTGATAAATATTATTATTAGTTAAAATAAGTGCTGAAAACCTTTGAAATAAAAAAAGAGTCTTTAGATTGTAGAAAATGAAACACGATTTATTCTTTGATTTCTCATAGTTTTTTGTTTATTTGCAAGCTAAACGTATTTTCAATCCAGTTTTACTCATAATCATTATAATAGTTTACCAAAAAAAATGCTTTGCTATTGCTGCTAAAAAATTGATTACTCTTATTTAAGTTCCGATATATGTACGTTTATATATAAGTATGGGACTGTGTGTGTTTGTGGGAGCAGAAGAAGTTGTGTGTGTGCGGAGAAAGTAGAAAGCTAAAAAATGGTGATCGGCTGCAGCGAATTAACCAGTTCCCTAGGCCCTTATCATAAAATAATCTATATTTATGTATATATAGCAACATTTTTATCGGATTTCTGATTTCTGTTCTCAATTTATCATACACGAAACAAAATTAACGAAGTAAAAGGAGTATAATGCTTAACAAATTGGATTCGCAAAATGCACAGTGGAAATCAAGTAAATTGCATAACTTATATATTTAATAATAATTACATATAGGCGTTATCATTATAATAATAATAATTATAATTATAATAATAATAGCTTAAACGCTAAAATACAGAATGCAGTTTTGCAAGAAACAGGGAAAAGAATTTAATAGAAAATAATTTGATTAATATTAATAATTTCTCAATAGATCGGTATATCTATATAACTGCAGCGTATTCAAAAAAAGAAAAAAAAAATAAACACAATTTCTTCAAACAAGCAGCTACAAACGTGTTAGTTTATATTATGTTTAGAAGTTACACTTTAATATTTTGTTTTACTTGCATTTTGTGGCTAGTTAGAAAATTACAAAAATTGCATAAAAGTTAGCTTTTGTTTAAATTGATTTCATTTGTTTTTTAATTAGTAGTTTTAATATCATAATTAGAGATGGAGTTGTTGTATTTGTTTGTTTGTTATTTCTTCAACCTGCAGTTGCATTTTACAAATATACTTTTTAAACTATAATTATGTATATGTGAATCGTATGTGTATATATATATATATATATATATATATATATATATATATATGTAAATATATATATAAAAAGCTTTTCTCTGTGTGTGTGTGTTTTCCTTTTTAATTATTGTTCGACATTTTGCTATTACTTTATACACAAAAACAAAAAAAAAAAAACAATAAAATAATAGTAAAATAAAGTTGAATATAATAAATTGCAAATGTTTATAAGATTTGCATAATTTGTTGTTGTTTTAGCTCGCTAAATTGATAACATAACTGTGTATTTAATATATGTTTGGGTGTTATTATTTTTTTTTTCGTTTTAGTTTAGCAAGAGAAATTGATAAATTTTAAATTAAAAGCTGTTTTTATTGTTGTTGCCTAAATAATAGGTTTTGTTTACACATATATATATATATATAGAGTTTTATTTAATTTATGTATTTTACATATAATTCATAATTTATTTAATTTTAATCATCGTTGAAATGTTGCAAATAATGTTGATACGCTTTTGTTGTTGTTGCTTGTTATTAAATATTATTAACATAACACCCCATTATTATTATTATTTTTTTGTTGCTTTTCTTATTTGTTGCTGTTGCTTGTTGTTGTAATTGGTTTTGCTGTATATCCGTGTGGCCTTTGTTGTTGTTGTTGTTCTGTTGTGTTACATTGCTGCTGTTTGTTGTTCCGTTTGTTGTTGTTGTTGTTGTCGCAGTCGGTTTTTTTTTTACAACAATTGGCAGCAAGGAGAAGGCTTCGCCGGCTCTTTGACGTCCATCTGACGTTGCTTTTTGCGTGATGAAATATCCCTGATTAGATCGTAAAATACCTAATAATAAAAAGGACACACAATAAATTCGATTAATCAAAATATTATTATTTGTTATTTTTTTCTTTATTTTGTTTTTGTTAATTTAAGTTGTTCTAGATTTACATAATTTTGAAAGTGGCTAAAAACCGAAAGCAAAAAGTTTCATACACCATAGGACGTAAATTGAATTAAACAAAAACAAAAACCAAAATTTAAATTAAAAAATATTTAAAAAAAATTAAGAAAAGTAAAAAATGATCAAAGTACCAAATAAATAAATAAATAAATAAACATAGGTAGAATACATATATATATGCCTTTAAAAATGACATATTTACGTATTTTAATTATTTTTTGAAAATCAATTTCATTATTTTTAGTAAGTGTATGTGTGTGTGTATGTACATGTGAATGTTGAAGTGTGTGTCTGTTCCAGATAATATCCTTTAATTATCAATATACTAATTGCAATACCCTATATTTTTCAACAATATGCGACTAGCATTATTTATGCCAAATTAAATTCTTTACTTTGGTTAGTTGGTTTGTGCTGAAAAGTGTTTGATTAGAAATCAAATTTAGCTATAATATTTATCGATTTGTATGAACGATATATCGTTTATATTTGTGTTTTCATATAATGTTTTTTGATCTTATGTGTTTCGATGAAAAACATAATCTTTCAGAGTGAAAAATGTAAAAGAAAACTATAAATTGAAATGCATATAAGTTAAAATTGTGAAATGTTTATCGATATTAGGTAATGAATGTTCGTTACGAGGAAATCAGTTAATCTACCTAGACAAAACGCAATTTTCTAAAGCTTTCTTCTTTTTTATGTTTTAGTATAATACCATCGCAACATGAGTTATGAACATGCTCATTGAGTAGGTCACTGAGTTTGAGGTTAGTGAATATATTCAATCTCTATAAGTTACTGTACTTGTTGTTGTTATTATTATTATTATTTTGTGTGGTGTTTGTCAAGTTAAAAGTCAAGGTTAACAAGTTGAACAGATCAAAAGCATTAAACACAAGCGATTCTCAAATCGAAATCAGTAAAAGAAAATAATTAAAAAAAAGTTAATAAATTGTCAAAACTAAAGTTGGTTTTAGTGTTGCAAAAAGCCAAAAGCGAAAGAAGGCAAGCTACGTAAGGAGAATAATAGGGGTATTACGCTAAGTATAACAAGTGTGTGATTTTAAATAATTAAATTATTATTTTATTTATTTTTTTCAAAAGAAATTTGTTTATTTGTATGCACCTAATGCCTAAAGTAGGGTACACTTAAGTCTCCGCTTCTTGCATCTATCTTTAGCACGCCCGCTCGTGGCTTTCGAATCTTCGGTTTTTCGTGATCTTATTTCGCGCATCAAATCAAAAAATACCTGCAATTGTGATGGGAATAAAATATACATGTATATGTATGTATATAAATATATATAGATATACATATATGTATGTATATATATATTTAATATAGAGATAGTAGATAACGCAAATAAGTATTCAGTAAGTTTGTTAAGGATAGAGCTAAACGTAAATCTGTAAGAGAGTGTATCTTGTGTGTGTGTGTGTTTGGTTATACATAGAGCTGCAGAATGTGAGAAATACATTGATGCGCTAGCATTACGAACAAATATTTCTTAAAAAATATAAAATTTGAATAATATAAATTATTTTCACTTTCAAGCGGCGTTGCGTTAATAACATCGACGATGATACCGTTAACAGTGCTGTAAAATACGCTAAGATCTGTGCGATTTCGATAAAAATTAATTAAAAAAACAACATTTTGTTTGTTATACAATACATTATTAATAAATTAACAATCCTTGGCTGATTTTTAATTTTTATTTAATTTTTCTAAACGCCATATATTATAAAATATGTAATATTGTAATATTAAAAAAAAATTAAATAAATTAAATAAAATATTGCTTGAATTAGTCAAAAAAAATTTTTTTGTGTAAGACGATTTTTTGTTAATATTTTTTTCAATCTTTAAAATTTTATATTTTTCCTATACTTTATGTTTTATTCATTTTTATAGAATTAAACAAATAAATTAATTTCCTAAACTTTCTAATATTTTCTAATAAACATTTAATAAAATTCATGAATTGAACATGACAAAAAAAATCTAATCTGAATGAATGTGCACTTGTTGGGCCAAAACAACAATGGTTTTAACTGTTTCTGTTTGCCAAGAGATTTGCCATCGGAAAGCTATGAAAACTATTGATTTGATAACAACACAATTCGCTTTGATAAGAAAATGTTGAATGTGAGAATACCAAAAACAACAAAAAAAGAAAAACCAAAAATTTGTTTAGCTATTGTTGTAAAAAGTTATTGTTGCTGTGGTTGTTGTTATTGCTGCAGCGGTAATCACAATATACAAAAACACACATGATCAAAAAATATATATATATGTACTTTATAGATATATATATATATATATATGTATATATATATATATATATATAATTAAAAAAAAAAATAAAGAAAACGAAAAACAAAAAGTGTGTGCAATAAATTTTTGCATTTCGTTTTTCTGACGTTCTGTTCATAATTTTTATCATAATTATCATAGAGGAATTATTCTTGAAAAACGAAAAAAAAAAAAAAAATTTTCTTTGGGTTTTCTTTTGCTTGACTTGGCCAATTGTTGAAGAGCCTTCAAAAAAAGTATCTCTGCAAATGTTTACACAGTTAGAAAATATGGCTGCAGATTGAAGAAAAAAAAACATAAACAAATGTAATCTTTTCCAGATCCCAGCTAACTGCCTTCCCCATGCCCCGCACTTACCTTGTCCACATTCTCGCGGGTCTTGGCCGAGGTCTCCACATAGGGCACGGACCATTGCTGCGCCCTCACCTGGCACTCATTGAGTGGCACCTTCCGTTTGTCATTCAGATCGCATTTGTTGCCCACCAGCAGGAACGGTATGCTCTCATCATTCTTCACCCGCAATATCTGTTCTCTGTGGAAAGGAATGCAAGTTAAATGAGTAATTGTTTCACTAGCCGATAAGACGCTTATCAAATGGCGCCATGACTCACAATTACTGTCAACACACACACCCACTCACACACACACATGTCAAACAATTCACATTTGAGCAGTCACTCAACTAACAACCCCATCGAGCCACACCCAATAACACTACTTCCCTCATCGATGGAACCCTCTCGGCCCAACTCTGAATGAGGTCAAAGGAAACATAAAACACATTATGTTTAGGATGAGGTCACGGCTAAAACATCAACATAATCGTTTACGCTGGGCTAGGACTACGAAACAAGTGCGATAAAAGAAAAAGGCTGACGGATTTCCTCAATACTTCTAAAGGTTACAAAAAACAAGGTAAAAAAATAAATGGTTTTCAAGGATCGATTAGAAAAATAAAATGGAAATAAGAATATTTTCTGATATGTTGTTTTATACATCGTTGTATTTTAAATACACAGGATCAAATAGCATATCGTTTTTACTTAAATTTCCCATATATATATCGATAAAATATCGACATGTAACCCTATAATCGATAATCCAATTATTATTTTTTATGTTTTTTTTAGTAAAATCTTTATTTAACGGTAAAAGTATTGCCCCAAATATAACGCAAAAGGCGTTAAATACTTCAAAATCGATATTTTTATCGATAACGCACCTTCATGTGTATTAATACCATGGAAATAGAGCTAATTCAATAATAATAACACCTATAAAATAAAAGAGCGCAACAAATTAAAATATACGTGTATATTTATACCCTGAACCCATTGAAAATGGGTAAAACAGGGTATTATGGTTTTTTGTATCCGACCCCATAAAGTATATATATTCTTGATCAGGACGACGAGCTGAGTTGATTTAGCCATGTCCGTCAGTCCATCTGTCTGTCCGTCTGTATGAACGCAGCGATCTTAGAAAATACAAAAGCTAGAAAGCTGATCTTGGTCTCAATCAGTTCGTAGATATGATACGCAATACAAGTTAATCATGTTTTTTTTTTATAACTTGATCCGTTTCATTAATATCGATAAAAATCGATAACAACCTTTGATTTTCTTACAATATCTCGGAGACGATAAGAGATAGAAGCAACAAATTTAGTGCGTCATGTTTGTATAAGCGATACGCAGATTTTGATACCTTCGGATTTTGGATACCTCCCCCCAATCGCCGCCAATATCGATAAAACCAAAAAAACTGCAAAATAAATACTGCAGACCTGCAAATTGGTCTGTATATAGATTTTGATGTCCCTAATAAGTCCTGAAAATTTCATAACGATCATACATTTCGTTTAGAAGAAAGCAAGGATTTCGTTTCTGTACTGGGGGCACGCGCACCTATTGAGTAAAGTGAGTGCGTCGTGCATTTGTATGTGCGTGTGTGTGTGTGTATGTGTGTGTATGTGTGTGTATGTGTGTGTATGTGTGAATTTGTGTATGTATGTGTAATCGAGCTGAAATGATTATCTAGTCGGGCGGCCCCGACTAGAGCCTTCTCACTTGTTTTAGTATAAATAAGAGCTTTTATAAAGTCTATGCAAGGTAATGAGTTCTAGAAAACAATACGCACTATCTTTAACTAAAAATATGACTTTTCTAATTGAAATATCTGGGCTATGTAACTAATCACGATAACAGTCGCTAAATAGATAGCTTGCGTGCTACAATAATATACGTTAAGTGCTTATTAAGTTGATGACTGTAAAACAAACTTAAAACATGTCGTAAAGATATATCTAATCTGTGCTGTCATAATATAGTATATTAAAATAACATAAAACATAATTTGTTTTCACATTTTTAATGTTTATAAATAGCTTTGACAATCATTCAGTCAGTCAGTTAAACTTTAAATAATATGCTTTCTATTTAAAATATATGGAAATTTTTGTAAATTATATTAATGAATAAATAAAATATTATAAGTACTGAAACTGCATTCTATAGAATTTTTCTTTTGTTATAATGACAGCAAACTTGGTATAAATTTAAACTTTAATTGGTGTAAAAAAAAATGGTGTTAGTTTAAGTTTAGTTCCAGTTCTTTAGCTGTTTTGCATCAACAATTCCGCAATTTGGCACAAAGCCGCCAGCGGCTAACGTTGAGCGTCTAATTAGTAGGCGTTGCAGTGGCTAAGAAGGCACTTGACTGCGGCTGCTGCCGACAGATGCAGATAGAGATACAGAGAAAAGGGACCAGGTTGGTGTACTTGGGGTCTGTCAGGCAACCACTTGACACACTCGACACACACACGCACACACACACACATACGCACAGGCTTACCTGAATTCCTGGGTGGCCTGGAAGCTTTCATCGTCTGTGATTGAGAAGACACAGAGGAAACCTTCGCCGCTGCGAAAATAATTATCCCTGATGGCTGCATAGTCCTCCTGGCCGGCTGTATCTAGTATATCTATTTGTACTTCCTCGCCATCGAGCACAACCTGATTAATATATCAATCAATTTAACAATTTCAATTACAATATATGTGTCCTGCCATTACCTTTTTCCTATAGCTATCGGCCTTGGTGGGCTCATAGTCCTCCACGAACTCATCGTACATGAACTGCAATGTGAGGGCGGATTTGCCAACGCCGCCGCTGCCCACCATGATGACCTTGTGCAGCGCCGGGCCGGCTGTTGGTTTCTTGCTCATTTCGATAGAAGAAGAAGATGGCGCAGGGGGATTCGTTTATGATGCACTGCACACACACACACGCACGCACACACACACACACACACACACGCACACTCACTCGCGCGCTCTTTGTGAGTTGTTTAACTGCAAGTAAAAGAGAAGAAAAACAATATTTATTTGTTTATTTAGCTATTTTTGATTTGAATTTCCTGTGTTTTTTTCTGGAATATGGCTAAAATAGTTGGTGACAGACAGACAGACAGACTGACTGGCTGCTGTTATCGTTGTTGTTGTTGCCACTTAAGTCATTCAACCGTTCAACAATTGTACCATAAAAGGCCTGCACATGAGTCGGGCTATTGACTTGCCCTGAGACCGCTTTTCGCAGCGTTTTATTTCACAACTACAAATATGCATGTACAGTGACACCTGTCAATAACAGCCTCAGCTGTGGTTACAAACTCCCTTTCTAGCTGCCAATAAAACAAATCTTAAGAACGTTTACATAAAAGATCTTAACGTTGATTGAAAGTATTTGCCACAAGATTCAATCAACTTTGATAAAAATTAAAAAATAAATAAATAAATATTTTTGTTGATGTCGATTGTCAAATTTTTGAACAATTAATTAAAGCAACATATTTCATTTAGCTTACAATTTCAACAATAAATAATTTAATGCAAATTTTAATAATAAAATTTTCTATAAAAAAAAGTAATGAGAATTTTTTGTTTTTGTTGCTTTTGCTATAGGCCATATTTAAACGTTGTTGTACAACTTTTTTTTTTGCTTTTTTCTGTGTTTGTTTTCGTTTTTTTTTTTTTATTATTTTTTATTTGTTTTTTTCTTTCTAGCCACTTTGCGCGCAAATCGACAAATGAAGCATACAAAAAGGTTGAATGAACTTTTTGCACACAGCAAAACAGGCTGAAAGCATGCGAATAGCATAATGCAGAGCTGGCCAAAACGGACTCTTAGGCCCGGTCAATTGTTGTTATTGTTGTTGTTGGTTTTCTGTCTGCCTATAGCCGCCATTCGCAATTAGCCTTTTGTGACCGACGCGTCGCCGTCATCGATTGCAATAAATTAAGGCGTGAAATAACGTATGGCGAGCTGCATTGGCATGGAAAAAGAAAACGAGCAACGAAAAAAATACAACAACAACAACAAATTGTGACACAAACACACACACATACACGCGTACAACACAGTTAGACGAACGGTCTGGCTGACCGACTGGCCACGTGTTCATTTGGCTAGCTGCCAATTTAGCAATGGGCCAAGACAAAAGATCAAGTTTGTTATTAAGAGAACGGAAATGGGAACACAACGGACAAACGATATAATTACATAGATCATCATAATGATGAATGATCATCATGTGATGTCGCCAAAAAATTACCAATATCAAATGTTCAGTTTCGACGGTATCTGAGAGAGAGATGATGATGACAGCAACGATTTGCACGTTTCGTTGCCGTTAAAAACACGCAAAACTAACTTGGTTACAGCAATAAATAACCACCGTTTACTTTTCAAATGTATCTAAAATTTTTAACTAATTCTATTAGTTATAGCTTAACTTAAAAGAAATCGGTTGGAAATAAAACGTATTTTGAATTGAATTGAATTTTTTTTATTGCTATAGTTTAATTTTTGTAAATTTGATTTATTATTTATTTTATTTACATGAACTTTTTCTGACTATAAGTTTTGAAAATTAATTTGTTTTCATATAGAAAACTGTTTGTGAAAAAAAGTTGAATACTCTGTTCTCCAAGGAATACGAGTATAATTAGTTTTCTCTTGTGAATGTTATGGAAGCAAAAGTTTTTTTCAAATTTATTTATGTACATACAACTCAGAATTACTCAGTTTGGTTAATTGGATAACTGTTTTTTTTTTTAAACAGGCAACTCAAAAATGTAGAAACAACGCCCACTATTCTATTATTTAAATAAATGATGTAAGTGTATTAAGTACATATATATTAAAATATATGTCAGCAATCAGTTTGAAATGTTGCTACGACATTTTGTTTTGACCAAAATATATTTAAAAAAAAATTAGAACCGTATTGTAAATATGAGAAGCCCCGAGACGCGAGTTTTACTAACCACATTTGACCCACAAACGAAACAAATGCAATGGGCTCCAATGCTCGACTGAACTTGAATTGTTTTTGCTGTTTGCTGTCGAGATGAGTTGCGGTTTGGCGACGCCTGGGAATTGAAAACAAAAGCCAGCAGCTGTCAAATAAAATAACGTGCGCAACAAGTACAACAAGCAAACCAACAGCGAACAGCTAACGAACGAACGAACGAACAACGACAACAACAAACAACTCGACGAGTGCCACGCGGCGTATGAGTAATCGCCAGCAACAAACGAGCGCGTCAATCAATAGACTTGACTAGCCAGCAAAAAAAACCAAAAACAAAAGAAAATCTACATAAGAAATAAAGTAAATAAAATAAATCTCCCACGCCCAACATAGTTTGGCGCTCTCAGTGGAATTACTAATTACAACAAAAAACGAATTCTAACTTCAGCGTGCAAATGCTGAAAAACTCGAACCACAAACAAGTAAAGCCATTGTAAACGGGTGTAACCGATTTTTCAATACTCCTTTCCAGTACAAAAACTAACAGATTTTGCGATTTGTCACGCCCCCAGTGGGCGTATCAAAAAAAAAAAAAATAAACTAAGCGATCTATAAAGAATGACGTCAGTACTCTATCTGAAATTTGATTAATCTAACAATAAAACTGGGAAAGATAAATAGATTATATTGACATTAATTATATATGGAATACAAATATACTCGTTCACGTTAGAGAATTAGAGTATGAAAAGGAAAACAAACGAAAACGTTTTTCTACACAAAATTAGCACCAACAAAAATACGTAGATATTACGTAAGATTACAAAACCAAAAACAGGTAAGAATATTAACATGAAAAACGGCACGACTAGGTAATACCCTGGACCGAATGAGGCACACAAAATAATAAGAAATACAACTCCAGTGTAAAAACATAATAAGAATATAAGTTGTAGAACTAGCTGCGAGGTAACTGCGAGTCCATCACAAGTACTTGTATTTCTTGTATTTAGATTGAAGTGAAGCGCAGTTAAAACAAATGAATTTGGAGATGTATATTCAATTTGTATACATTTCAAGGAAATAGAGGGTCTACAAAGTGGCAACTCACCAATTTATGGAATACAATACGTTGTTCTACCTGATGCTCTCGACAAGTTTAAGTATAGGAAACAAAAACACCAACAGCAACAACATATCTATAAAATTGGCTAACATTGCAGTGTTACTCATACGCAACGTTGAGCGGCAGCAAAGTTAATTGAAAATTTGCAGTTAACACGAGGCGCCGCACACTCATTGAGTCATACCCACACACACACTCACACAGTCGGACACACACATAAACTTCAATTACGCGCTAATGAAATCAATTTTTGATTATCTTTCTTTTGCACAACGTTTTGGCTTTCCGTTCCGTTTTATTTATTTTGTATTTTATTTCTATTTTTATACCCTGAACCCATTGAAAATGGGTAAAAAATGGTATAATGGTTTTGTGCAAATGTATGTAACAGGCAGAAGGAAGCATCTCCGACCCCATA
>SCDY01002331.1:0-18770 GCA_004143825.1 Drosophila micromelanica | reverse complement strand
CTCGAACGAACGAATTGAACTAACTGAACAATTAGTTCGTTCAGTAAAAATTGAACGACTGAACTTACTCTTCAAATTGAACTACGATGTACAACTCTAATCGCGTGTTGCGCTGCATTCGCCCGCTGCTGGAGGTGAGCGCATGGCGTGACACGATTGACACGATCCACACACGATGACGCAACGCGATATCAAAATAGTATAGTATATATATACAACGAAATCATTTGCGTCTGCATTTGTAAACATGCATGTGCATATATTTACTATATATACATATATATATTTTATCTTACCATGATACATTTCCTATTATCGATGCCTGTAGACAATAGGATTTTTGTACTTAATTGCATGTACTTAATCATGGGAGTATTTTAAAGTGCTACAATGAGTACATTCTTAGTAGCAAATTAGTAGTAGTTCTTAAATAGTAAGACGAGTACTTTATTGCAAAATAGAGTAATTTAGAACAATGTTGCTTTGCACCCTGCTCCTATTTATACTACATGCACATGTTATTTATTTGCGAAACTCGTACTAAAAAAATTCGAACAAAAAATTTCCATATAATTTGGGTGCTTAATTATTTGAAAAATAAATCAACAAATAGGTATTTTAAAGCAACAATAGAAACAAGTTTTTATACCCTTTAATAAGTTTTGGTGTAAGCAGCAAAATATTGGAGTTTTAGCGCGAGCATCGATATAAATTTAAAGGGTATTATTTTGAGTAAACACATATTAAATACTCTACAGTCTGAAATCTGTAAAACTTATGTTCAATATTCGTATATATTTGTGTACATACATACATATATTTACAGGGTATTACAGGGTATTTTTTTGGTAAAAAATATATATCTCAAATATTTGGTACATTGACGTATTTTGTCGACACGCGTGCCATCTCTAGTTTCATTCACTTCCGCAGGATGCTCTTGTGATCCTCCATCTCCCTCTCTCTCCATCTCCGTCTCCCTCTCTCTGACAGTGTATGCAAAACAGGGACTACCTGTGCCAAAAACTACCTGCGACGGAAGTGGGTGATATATATACATATATATATATTTTTTTTTTTGCTTCCTTCTTATTTTTATTATTGGTACTTTTGCTATTGTCCTTGTTGATTTTGCTTTCGCTTTTCATTAAAAATTCAATTTCAGGATATTTTTTGTTTTTTTTTTTTGCATATGTATTTTCTTTTGTTTTCAACACCTGAACGCGAATGCAAAAATCCGAACTGAAAGAGGAAACAATAAAAAGGAAGCTGTCGCTTTTAAGGACCTGCTCCCTGTCTCCGTCTCCAGCTTGTGTCCTGAATCCCAAGTGCTCTTCTATTCTATTTATTTACATTTTGATTGCTTTTGGCATTGGATTAATTTCGATTTTTTTTGTTTGTTTCTAGCGCGTGTTGAAAGCGTGTTTCCAAAGCTGAAAGAACTTCCAATAGAAACTACATTCATCCTAAGTTCCCTCATAATATTTTTTGCTGATGTAGTCCAAACTAGTTGCTTATGTGAAATATACGATGATATACAAATTGGAACACATATTCCTGATCGGAATACAGTGTTGTAGTTCATATAAGAAATATCTACTTTCAAGGTCAACCTGCCTTTTATAGCCCTTGATACTTGTTCCAATTAGCTAATGGTATTATAACTCTGATATCAAACGTTAAATTTATAGAAAATATTAAAAAAAAAAAATTTAAGCAAATCTTTAGAAAACAATTTTTTAAAACAAAGAAATAATAAGGAATGTGGAGAAAAAAATATTTAAAAAATTAAAGCAATATTAAAAATTAAAGGGAAAATTAAAGCATTCAATATATTCATAAATGAATTAAATTTAAACCTAAATTCAATCTAGAGCTCAAGTAATGATCAAAGTAGTAAGCATAATGTAAATCGGCTTAGTTTTGACAAAGTTATTGGACTTTTGACTTCGGTTTTGGAAAATTTACATACCTAAATTTAAAAAATTTCAAATGTTTGTGAACAAAATATTTTATTTTTTAGTTTAGAAAGAATAGGCCTTACAATAAAAAAGCCTTAATTACCCTTTCAAGATAAGATAATTACGATCAATAACTATAAATAAAAAAAACCACACACGATAACATTTATTGGTATATTTTATTGATTTGATTTTACAAAAAAAATGCATTTTGAAAATATAAAAATGATGTTGCGTACCGAATTTTAAATTTGACGAGGTGTTTGAGCTTAAAGTTTAAGTTTTGTTTTTTGTTGTTTTTTTTTCATTGATGTAGTTTCCAGAAATCGTATGGATTTGTCATACATAAAATAAATTAGGTAAATGAATGCATTTAAATATTGTGAGCTTAATTTTTTTGCTTTTCATGTTGATGCGTCATTTGGGTTAAAATTTTGATTTTTTAAGCTAATGCTAATTTGATGTACTATATATAGACATACATACATATGTAAATATATATATAAAGCCTAGTATACATATGACTTTTTATCGAATTTGGACACAGAAACATGTGATTATGTCGTTTAAATAATAATAATAATAATAGTTACAATAAAAATTAAAATAATATATAGGTATATATTTATATATATTTATGGTTATTATATCATTTTTTTGTTTCTGTATCTTTTTTTTTTGTTGTTTTTTTTTTTAAACCACGGAATCGCATTACAAGCTAACATTGTCTTTTATAAATTGTTTTGTGAAGTTTTGACTCACGACGAGGACATAAAACCACAGAAGTTGCATATATATGTATTGATATAGATATATATATTTGAAGGAACACGCCAACGGAACGGGTTACCAGACTAAACAGTTATCGCATTATATATATAGAGAAGCACAAGTACATATATACAAATCAACAACACACAGATGCACGAACACGCACAGCAACAGTTACATACAGAGGGGGATTTGGGGGGTTATATATCGTTGTGGGTGTTCCTTAAGTGTTTCCAATTCAGTTTGTCGCCTACGTTGTCTCATTGAGATGCACACAGTGCGCATCCTGCATGAGCTGTGTCAGTTTCTGCGTAAACGTTGGAATGTCCTGAAAAAATAATAAAACGTAATTATTATTACATAATTAAATATACATGTGAGATTTATGTCTGTGTTAAAATGTTTCCCAAATTAAACCAATAATTAATTATATATATGATGCTTGAATTGGTCCAAGGTTGAAGATTATTTAAAACCGGTTCTATATATAGACAACATTTTTCATCTACGTAATATATCCTTCAACATCGGACCACTAAATCATATAGCTTTCAAAGTAAGTATTAGCTTAAAATTCAGTTTCAGTTTTCTTCAGTCTGATCTTACAGTTGTCTGGCATATATCCTCGAGCGCTGTTTGTGGCACCGGAAGCGCTGCATTTACAAAGCTCTCGTGCAACTGGCGACGATCCACCTGGCCCATAGCGTAAAGCGCCTGGGCAATCAGATCGAAGTGCAGTGCACCCTCCCCGCTCAGCAGCAGATTGAGCAGCGCCCGCTGAAACGAAGCCAACAGCTGCTCCTTGAACAGGGCACGCTGATAAAGACGACTGCGCTCATTCACATTCTGCATGGAGAGCAGAACGCTGCGCACATTGCTCGGATCGGTGCCGCTGACCAGCATCTGGCCATAGGCATTCATGATGGCCATAAAGTGTTCCGGATGCAGATTATCGCTGCAATTGAAATTGTGCGGTGCTTGACCCGCCGATGATGACGGTGGCGGCGACTGCTGATGTTGGCCATTGGCGTTGCCATTCCCATTGCCATGGCCATTGCTCAACTGATTCTTGTAGAAGAACTGCCACTTGCAGGTGAGCACGCTGTAAGTAATCAATAAGAGGATTAGAATTCAGAGTTATTTCGATGAAACATTCGATGAACTCACCTGTCGAAGAGCGCATAGAGCAGGCTGGTTATTTCGCTGCTGTCTGTGGCCGCATTCTGTTGCTGCAGCAGCGGCAATATCTGCTGTGTGCTGAAGCTCAAAATGCTCGGCAGCAGCACCAAGGAGGCGTTGCCCGGCTGTTCCACAATTAGCTGAAACATTTGCAGCACCTTCTCCATGACAGCCAAACGGCTCAGCGTCAATTGCTCCCTAAATCGGAACACAGAGATGGTGACAAACATCAGTTAGTAAGGGACAGACTATATGGTGTGGAAGTTGGAGCGAGACGCACCTGCTGCTGACATCGATGAAGAGCGTGATCATCTCCTTGATGAACTGTGCACCCAAATGCATGGGCAGTGTCCGCAGCATGCTCAGACTGAACTCGGCCACGGTAATGGCCATGGCAATGCTGCTCAAGCCATAGCTATTAAAGATCACCAGCGCCTTGTTTAAAATTGGCTGAGAGAAAGAGAGAGTGAGAGAGAGTGTGTGAGAAAAAGAGGGAATTTTATTTAAAAAAAAAGCAACAAGAATTTATAGCTCATTGAAATGAAATGAAAATGAAAATATAATACTATGATCTAAACTACGAATTCAAGATTTAGATTTAGCTCACCTTAAATGTGCTGGCGAGCATATCCTTGGCATTGGCGCCCGACGCCTTGAAGTAATCGATGAGCGCCGTAAATGTGCCCAGCAGACTGAGCGTTGTGGCCGCCACTTTGCTCTCACCGGCGGCGGGCAGATCGAGCTCCTGGAAATTTCTTGACAATGCATCAATGTATTCGCGCAGCATCCACTGACGTCGCTGGTAATCCTGCTGCGGCTCCGGTACATTCTTCCAGGGTAGCACCATATAGCTGACCAGACTGATGTGAACATTGATGCACACCTGACGCGGCAGCTGGGAGCCGAGACGTGGACCCGCCTGCATCAGGCTCTGTATCTCCGGTATATCCAACAGACATTTCGGTCGTATCACAGTCGCTATGAAGAGCAGCACCTCGCTGGCCGCCTGCTGAACAATGGGCGATGCGGCTGTCGGTGATGTGTTGCACGCAAATATGCTGCCCAATATGGCAAAGAGTCGATGCAGCAGCTGTTCGCTGTTTAGCGACTTGGACATTGGGAATATGCTGCGTATGGCCAGTAGAACTTGAGCGTAACTAATTTCAAAATAAATCAATATAAATACAGTTTAAACCAAATTCAATTTTATGGCCAACTTACAGATTATCCAAATCAGTCTGAAAGCTCGCCTTGTCCGAATCATTGCCGCCCACGCGATTGCTGGCCAGCAGCTGCAGCGTTTGCAGCAAACGATCTGAGAGCACATGCAATTGCCGCTCCATTTCGCCAACGACATCGGCTGGCGCCTGTGATGTGTCCATTAGCGGTGCCAGTCGCACAACCGCCTGGCAAACGGTCGCAAAATCTCTCAATATTTCACCCACATTGGCCAGCTTCAATTTTCGGGCCGCCTCATAGCAGCGACCGCTGCCATGATCCAGCGCCAGCTCCAACGATAGCAGATATGTCTGCGGGCGGGACCAATGGGCGAACACTTGTGCGAAAACGATGTGAGCACCACGTGTGCTCGCCAACAAAGCCAAGCACTCGAAGCACTGGTTCAGAAATTGCTGCCATTCTGTTGTGGGCGTCTGCAATGCAAAAAAAAAAGTGAAGTTAAGGATTTGTGTGTGTTAATGGTAAATATAAATAATATTCATAATGCAGAACCATAATTCAATATTTATTGAAACTTCTATGCAGTGGAACTTTTAGAAATTAAATGTTTACAAGTTCATAACTTTCTAATTATTTTGCATTCAATTGTTTAATAAACTAAATTGAAATTTTAATTTGAATTAAAAGTGTGTATTTTACTTTTTACATATTCCTTAGAGGTGGTTTACTTCTTTCTAGCCTTTGTTTAAAGTGGTTTCAAAATCGTTCTGAGCGTTAATTCTATTGGAATTACGCCTAGAATTTGAACCGAACTGTTTTGAATCCTATACGGATTATAGCATTATATTTTTTTTATATATATATATGCAGCATTAATTTATCTAACTCTCAGTTGCATTAAATAAAATACTAGTAAGAACCAAAACCTATATATCGCTGGTAAATAATAAATATGATATGTTATAAATTATCATTAATATGATATGTTAGAATAATCATTATTGTTAAAAACCAGGTTCATGAACTAAACCTAAACTCAACTTTCTTTGATAAAAGTTTGTCCTATTCACGGTTTTATAAACAAAGTGTACTTTGCTTCTATTTTCTAAAGTTATTTAACAAAAACAAATAACTATTTCAAAGCAGGTTCAAAACAAAAGTCATACGAGTTTAACTTAAATATAAAAGTGGTTTAGCAAAAGTTTGTAACTATTTAAGAGATGTTCACATGTAAAAAGTGTCGAAAGGCTTTAACTAGACTAGAATTTGAATTGAGGTTTATAATTATATGTTAGTTACGCACATCATCCTCCATGAGCTCATTGTCGAGTAACTCCAGTTCGGGCTTGTTAATCTCAAATTGTGTGCGTCGCATTATTTCATCCACAAGCTTCGTCATGATCTCACCATGGTAGGGCGTCATGTGCGATGGCTGCTGTGCAATCACTTTGATAATGGGCGTCCAGATGTCCAATTTTTCGGTAAAATCCAGAGCGCCGTGCACTGCATGAATCAATTATTAATAATTATTATTTTTATCACTTGTTGATTGAATGATTCAGTTCGTCCTGCACTCACATTTGACGGTGCAGCGATAGAGCTGATCGAGAAATGATTCAAGCATTTCGGTCTCTTGGAACAGCTTGCCCGCATATTTGGTGCTATAGAGTCGCAGCAGTTCGCGAAACTTATCGCTATACATTTCGCTCTGATGCTTGGTGATGTTGTGCTGCTCGAGCAGCCCGCTGACGCCGCTCATCAGTGTGCCCGCATAGGGCAGCGGCTTCTGCAAGTAGAGCAGCTCGTTAAGCACGGAGAGTGCGCCCAGCGAGATCGGCTCATTGTCCTGGCGCCATTGTGATAGGTCGAGTATGCTCATTAGGAAATACTCAGAGATCAGTTCGGTGCGTATCCATGACACCAAATGCTGCACACAGCCGAGCAGCTCCAGTATGGAGGAACTGTAAAATAAAGTAAAAGTCAAAATAAGTAATAAAGCAATACGAATTTTCTACACCCTAAAACTAAACTTTGATCTGTTTTATGGTTTATCTTAATATTTTCAAAAGAGATTGCGTAATAATGGCTTAAGAATCTATTTAGTTTAAAATAGGTTGCTAAGCAAGTATATTAAAGCTGTTAGTTTCTTGAATGTTTAACAAAAACAATTATAAATTATGTTTAATTATTCTTAAAGCTATGAGAAACTCGATTTATTTTAGTCATAGACATATTTCCGTTGATTTTTCAACTCATCTTCTAACTTATATGCAATATTTTCATAATTATTAATAATTACATATCTGGAGATCAAACAGTTTGAAGAACAAATCAATTTTCAACTTGTTTCTTTTAGAATAATATTTAAATGATTTAACAGCCTAACTACAGATTCATCAGAATAAATATTTGAAGATAGTTTTTTAATCAGTTTTGAACAGCTCTTACTGATCAAGATCAAATTGAGCAAACTAAATGTGAATAATTAGTACATAGATTAGCCTTAATTAGTGTTCAAATACAATATAGTTGTACATACCTTAATTGATTGTCATTTGGCAGCGCTGTGGCTAGACTGTAGTCCATGAAGGTGCTGGGTATGGTCGTCTGTATGTCTTTACCATTAATATGACAAACGGCGATTAGTAGATATTTGGTGAGCAGGTCCAAAACATCGGGTATACACATGGAAATGCTGCACGAAACACACACACACACGCACACACACATAAAACAGGCAAAACATGACAAATAGGGAGACAGAGAAACAAGCATACATTACATTATTAAATCACATGCGAATTATGAATTAATATATAAATTTAGATATATAATATATGTAATATCTGTTTTGACTTACCACGAGTGAAAGTAATTCTTCCATTCGGTGGTTAAATCCCCGCGATTGCTGACCACCTCCTCGGAGGTGACGCGCAACAGATTGATGCCCAGGCCGAAGCGTGTCTTGGTCAGCTCCATGCAGTGCTGCAAATAGTTTGGATCCTGTTCGGGGAACTCACGCTTGCCCAGCAGCGCGATCAGTTGGGCCAGCGTATCGCGGTGCCGTCGGGCGCCGCTCAGCACCACCAGCTGGGCGTAGCTGTGCCACAGCGTCTCTCGCAGCATTGTGCGATCGGCAGCCGTTAGCTGTGTCCAGCGGCGCGTTATCGTATGCTCCAGCGTTGATGTGCTGAAGAACCATAGAAATTGATTCTCCGTAAAGCTGTTGCTGTCGGTGGCGACGCGCAGACAGAGCTGCCACGCCTCCGGCTGCGACTTGAATGCCAGCAGATTCGTTTCGATCTCCCGCTTCCTCGCATTGCTCGTCGTCGGCTGGTAGAACTCATTCAACAGCACCTCCACCGACGTCATCGATGCGGCGTGCTGTCGATGACGCATTGGATTAGTATCTGAGGCTGTCAGGAACAACTGCGGCCACCGCCCCCCATTTTCGTCTCATTCATTGCTCGTTTTACTTTTCTTTTTTTTTTTGCATTTTTATTCAATTTTTTTTTTTTTTTGGTTGGTTGGCCTTAAACTTACCATTTTGTTGGCGATTGTTGTGGTGATGTGCGCGCGACCCCCCGTCTGAAATGTGTGTGGTGTTGTGCTCAGTGCTGGCGGTGATCAGTGGGTTGTGTGCATCAACAGTCGGTTGCAGCTAATTTCATGATTTTATTTGAATTTTATCAATTTTCTTTGTGTATATACGACTTGCACATATCGGCGGCGTTGCCAGTGCAATGACAGCGTTGCCAAGCTGTTTAACTACATCGCTCCTAACAGAATAGCTTCCAGCTTAACAGTGCCCAGTATGGTGTTCACAAAAATGGTTGGCACAATAAAAGTTTCCATGTTACTGTTAACATATACATGAGGACCTTTTAAAATAAATTGATAATGTTATAACCAATAAAGTTAGCCTTTCAATTTGATTTTCAAATCATTCATTTATCATAAGTTGCTTACCAGTCTTGTCTTCAACACACAACATTCGATAAGTGAGCAATAAGCAGGGATGAATTGGAAACGATTCTTATTAGCTAATTTTAAATTTTGCACCCTGTCGAATATATCGAGTTATATCGATTAACACTAACAGCTTGAAAAGAGCATAACAGCTGGGAAACCGAAGACGAGAACCAGAAACGGGAGAAAACGAAAGAAAACGGATGGAGCGATAGCAAGAGCAGTGCATTTTTATATGTGGAGCCATTAAACAATAATTAATTAAACAATTGTCGCTCTCGTAACATAGTAAAACAATAAAAAAAAAACGTGAAAAAATGCACAGGCGGTCGGTGCATACAACAATGTGGAGAAGTATCGAAGCGTAAAAATCAAAGGCGGCGCCAGCCACTCGAATACCAACCAACCAACAACAATAGCCACGATAATATAACGGAGAAATCATAATAAAAAGGTACCCATGGCCAATGAAATGAACATTTGTTTGCGAAATACCAAAAGTTACACTTGAAGTATTTAATATCAAAGGTCTCGCAATGAAATACAATGTCTGCATGCATGTGTGTGTGTGTGTGTAAGTGTTTTGTGGAGGGGGTGTAATTAAAACAACAGCAGTTGAAAGAATCAGCCGATAAGTGTGGCCAGCTGAAGAGATCGCTGCACTCCTTTGACATCGTTTCTAACTGTTGTTGCCATTGTCTCGAAAATTTGTCATTGTAAATTGTACGCCCAATATTGCTCTTACGTATGCACATTGCAAATATGTACTTTTATATATGTATGTATATATATACATACATATGTGTTTGTGTAGACGGCCCTTGCAGTTTTGTTTTGCCTGATGGCTCTGTTGCTCTCTGCTCTCGCGCTCTTTGCTTCTCTCTCGCTCTGTCTTACACTCGCAAGGCACTAGGCGAAAATAGCCGTTGTAATTTGGTTTAGTTTTTGTTGGCTTTGCTTTTTTGGTTTGTACACCCAATAATTGCAGTCGGTATGTGAATTCTGCCGTTAGACATGCTTAAAAATTAATTTTAAAAAGCCGTTTGGGTATCAGTTGCTGTGCGTGTGTTACTGTCCATTCCGCTTCGGACTGCTGCGAATTGTTTTCATAATTAATTAATAATTGTTATAAATAACTGTTATACCGAATGTCTTAAATTGGCATTTCTCCGTCTTTTTTGTTTTTACATACGCATGGGTGTTTGTGTGTGTGCGACAGTGTGTGCATACATACATACACACATATGTATTTCTTGTTTTTGTGTGCTCTTCTACTACGCACTTTGCTTTTGCACGCTTATTGCGTTGTGTTTATGATTTCTTTTCGCTTTTGCCTTTGATTTTGCGTTTTAAATCTTATCAGCAGCAACAGAAATGTTACATACACCAATACATATATACAAACATGAATATTGTCATGCCTTTTTGTACTCGTCTTGCGGCCAAAAACTTTTATAAACATTGCTGTTTATTTATTTATTTGTGTGTATTTTTTTAAACCAATTTTCAACTGTCGTTGGCCTTAGCCCATATTAGCCCCCCACCGTTAGCCCATATTACACACACTCACACACACACAAACACCCCTGTTTTCGCATGCCTCATGCACTTGGGCAGAGACTTTTTAATGCGCAGTCAATGACCGAATGGCCTGTGGGCTGGCGGAGGGGTCGTACAGACGGTGGGAGGCATAGATAGAACAAATACCTTGCGAGAATATACGAATTGCTGCGTTCATGCGCAAACTTAAAGCGACTTAGAGGAGCTTTGTCGCGCATAGAATTTACTCCACTGTGCACACACACACACACGCATGCATACACATACATACATACGGTCACACATACATACATGCATTTGACCCCGTTAGGTTCACCCAAATCAATTCCCTTGCAGTTGGTTGCCAGGCTTCAAATTTTAAACTGTGCTTGAGCTGGACTGGAAGTGCGCTTTGGAAAGGACGTTTGTGGTGCGAGTGGGGTTGTGGGTGGTCAGTGGTGCACACTAACTTGTGCGCCATTGCGAATTCAATACGAAACGTTCGTTGCTCGTTGTTGGCAAATGAAGGGCATTGAAAGCTTCGGCGTTGCTCGCAAGTTATATTTGCTTTTGCGTTTTCTTTGCGCCTGTGTGTGCATGTGTGTCTGTGCTGCAGTTTAGCTTCGTGTGTGCTTTACAGCTGCTGTCCTTGATTATAGCTTTTCTTTGCTTGGCAAAATCGTGGACTGGTTGCTGCTGCTGCTCTTGTTTTTGTTTTTGTCGTTGTTGCTTCTTTTGTTGCTGCTACTCTTTCGCCTAATATTGTTTGTATAGTTTCTGCTTGTTATTGTTGCTGTTTGGTTTTGGCTCTCGCTTTGTTATTATGATTTTCTTTGTACATGTGCTTTGTGGGGGCCTCTCTTGCACGCGCGCTCTCTCTTTATCACACTCACTCATTTACTCTGTCTGTCGGGACAGCAGGTTGGCGCGCTGCTCTCTCTCTCTCTCTTTCTCGCTCTGTCGCTCGCATTAGTTTGCCTGCTCTGCTTTTTCAGCTCCTCTCTCTCTCTGTCTCACTCCCTTGTTCTCTGTGTGTGTGCTGTGCGCGTTCTCTCCCTCGCAGTTGTTGGCTTTGTCGCTGCCGTTTGTGCTGCTTCTTATGCTGCTTTCAGATGTTCGTGCGCTGCTCGCTGGGGTCTTCCAAACTCTGTTGCCAGTTAATTTTCAGTAACTAGTTGAAGTAGACAACAAAAAAAAACATAAAGAAGCAACGAGCAAAATCAAAGCAAAGGTCCACAATAACAAATGCGACCCCAAAAAACAGCAGCAACAAAACGCAACAACAACAACAACGGCAGCAAACAAAAGTAAAGAAATAACCAACAAAAAAAAAAGAGCAAAAACCAAAGACAAAGCAAACGCAAAAATATATAACAACGCGGGTGTTATCTCTGCGTGTGTGTGTTTTTTGAGTGCGTGCGTGTTATTGTTGAAATTGTTTTAAAAAAGTTTCGTAATTACCTGAAAATGCAACACATAAATAAAATGCAGTCAGCTGCGTGAGTTTATGTCTGTGTCTGTGTGTGTGTGTGCGTTTGTGCTGTTGTGAGGTGAACAGGAAGGCAGGCAGACAGACAGACATAGAATATAGAGTGAAAGCATGCACACTATTTAATTTTCATTTCATTTTTTTAAATGTTGCTTTCTTTAACTTTTACTCAACTTGTCAGATTTTTATTGGCGTGTGCTTTCATTTTTAAAAATATACACACAGCTAAGAATATGTGACAACATTATTAGACAGTTGCCCATCGCAATAAACAAAAGAGGAATAAGAATATTAATAACAACAATATGCACAAACATACAAATACATGTAAACAACTGTATGGCTGATGCTGTTGTCTTAAAATGAAATTGCAGCTGAGTGTCATTTGGTTAGTCAACGTTGCGTTGTTGTTGTTGCTGTTGATCTTCCAGAGTCAGAGAGCGTGGGCTTTACACCAGCAGACACTCTCAATTACACACACACAAATAGATAAATATATATATATACGTATATACATAGCGTAGACAGCACACAGCTGAGAGGCAGCAACAACAAACAAAACACAGAAAAGCAAAGCAAATAACAACAGTTAACTGCACTCCCCGTGCTCCGCATGCGTATATGAAATATACATACTTATATATATAAATATATATACATTTGTGTGTATATGCGTACAGTGAAACTTGGCAAAGCTTAATAAATAAAGCACAAAATTACTAAAATCATATCTAATTGAAAAGCTTCACTGTAGCCAGTGTGTACATAAACATCAAGTGTGCGCGAGTGAGCGGGTGCGAGGAAAAGAATGAGAAATAGTAAGAGAGAGAGAGAACGAGAGAGATAGAACTAGAGAGAGCGAGTGAGAAGCAGTCAGCGAATGAGGGCCAGAAAGAGAAGGCGAGCGCGAATTGAATTAGCTCATCCGAAGGAGAGCAACTTGACCAGCGTACAGTGTGTGTTGACAGTTAACCGTCCACTTACCACATTTCTATTGGGGAAGATAGCTGAATTGCCAATATATATTCCTTTTATATACTCACTTTATGTATAGAGTATATAGCTAATTCATGGCAACGTCATGGCGAAAGCTATCTTGTCTATTAATATTGCTCATACGACTGGTTGCTTAGAAAAACAATTGGATATAAGATAACTACACATGGGCTGTTTCAAAATAGGGCCAACTTGATGATGATTGACCTAATCATTAATGAAAACACTCTCTGATTGTTATTTAGGCGTTTTATCAATTTGCTAAATATACTGGTTTTGTGTCTAAAGCTTAATTGATTGCTAGATGCTACAGAAATATTTATTTAATGTATTTTTATTAAAAATTATATAAAGTTGAGATGCATTTAAAAGGATTGGCGCAATTTGCAGTCCTCTTATTTTGTTTCATCTTTATGTTGTCCTGTTATAAGTTAAAAAACGGTAACCCATTGGCAAAAAGTTATTGTTTTTAATTTTTTGTTTACATATAAGACCTTTGACTATCATGTGGATGGCCCTGGAAATACCTATGTAAATATATATATACACTTTTGTATATATTTTTCAAGCTACGTTTCACAATGGTTGAGCACACTGTAGGTTTGCTGATTTCAAATAGTCACGGGGGTTGTTGGTAATATTTTACTCTCATTTTGCTTGCTGGCTCGCTCACACTCTTTTGCCAGCCAACCAACAACATTAAACAGCTGAGCTTGTTTGAAAACAACAGCCGCCCATCGCAGTGGGGCGCGTCATCAACAAAAGCGGGGCAATAGATAGATGGCGAAAAAAACACAAAAAAAAAACCACAAACGAAACAATTTGAATTGTTACCAACAGCAGCTGTATGTGGGAGTGGGAGAGCAGTGAGTAAGGGAGCGAGCAAATGCAATTGAAACACTATTCCATTTACTTCAACATTTGTTTGGACCCTGGAAAGTATGCAATGGCAATTGACAAGAACAACACGACACAATGACAACAAATGCCGTTACTGTTAAACTGCATGTTTGTCCTTGATGCTATTGCTTACGCTCTTTTACTTCTGGTTACCCCACTCATTGCTGCTGCACCCAAGCACTCCAAGCAATGACGTGTAAATAGAGCGCGCGTGTGTGAGAGAAAGCATTCGAAGGAGAGCAGCAGTGGCAGCGGCCGTGGCAGCGGCAGCGGCAGTGGCAGCACGACGTCACCACTTTGGACTTATTGTGTTTGTCATCTGCAGCTGGTGATGCTGCCCTGCGCTGCGACTGCGCTGCTGCTGCGCCGTTGACATAGTTTCGTTCAATTTAGGCAGTGGTAGTGCGAGTGCAAGCGGGATAGCGTCAGAGTCAGTTACACTGGGCTCGCAGTTATTTGACCTACATATGGTATATGAATAGGCGAAAATCGGCCGCAGCAGAGCCAGCACTCACGGTCAGTCCACACACACACACACACACACACACACACACACACACACACACACACACACACACACACACACACACACACACACACACACACACACACACACATATACTGGCACATAAATAACGCAGATATTTTGATATTTCTCTTATTTGCAGGCAGACAGCAGCAGCTGCAGCTCCACACTTGCTCCTCCGATTCCTTTCATGTGTGTTGGCCTTACGCGTACAAGGGGAGTAGAAATACATCAACAACAACAACCACAACAACAGCAACAACATTAGCAATAACAACAACAATCACCGCCTTAGCCTTAACCTTAGTGGATACAACGAGACCAAAACTGATTCGCACCGTGTCCCCAAACCAGCTACAAAACAAATATAAGCTAATTCGGAAATTTCATTCGAAAATTTCATTAAATACTACAACAAAAAAAAAAACAAATCTACAACAGTAACAACAAAATGTCTTCGCCTAGCGCTGGTAAGCGACGCATGGACAATGACGTCATCAAGCTAATTGAATCAAAACACGAGGTGACCATCCTGGGCGGCCTCAACGAATTCCATGTGAAATTCTTTGGGCCAACGGGCACGCCCTACGAGGGCGGCGTATGGAAAGTGCGCGTCTATCTGCCGGACAATTATCCATTCAAATCGCCGAGCATCGGGTTCGTCAACAAGATCTATCATCCAAACATTGACGAATCATCGGGCACCGTTTGCCTCGATGTGATCAATCAGGCCTGGACAGCGCTCTACGATCTATCGAATATATTCGAATCGTTTCTGCCGCAGCTGCTGACATATCCGAATCCCGTCGATCCATTAAATCGGGACGCAGCCGCCCTGTACCTGCACGAGCCGGAGGAGTATCATCGCAAGGTCGCCGACTATGTGCAGCGATATGCGACCGAGGATGCGCTGCGGGCGGCGCAACAGGAGCGAGAGAGCAGCGACAGCGAGTCGAGCATGTCCGATTATAGCGAGGACGAAGCCAGAGACATGGAATTATAATATCGGTTTAAATATTTAATTATAACAGCAACAATAATAACAAAAGCAGCAATAGCAGCAGCCTAAAAAAGCTTCATCAAAGTAGCCTCGATTTGATTATCGATACAATCAGATCGCCTCAATATATAATGCAGATGCAACATAAAACAAAACCGAAAAACCACAACAAACAATATTATAATAATTATATGTATATGTATATATATACATATATATATATATATAAAGAACGTGATTCGATGAGGGCGCATATCGCTACGATATGCCGATATGCGCGCACATACTTATAAATATGATATATATAACACCGGTATATATCTATATATATATATATATTTATTGATGTAAGCAACCAAGTTTGAAACAATTCTTAGTAATATAGCAATTAGTAGCTGATAAACAAAACAAAAAATCGAGTAAACAAAAGCAAAAAAACAAATACAAACCGAGAGACAACCGTAAAAAAAACATACCGAAAGCAAGAAACGATAATAATTTTTGATTGAAACAAGTAGAGCATTGAAATCTAACGCAATTAAATGGTTCTAATAAGATAAAATAATAACCTATAAAAAGAAAACAAAAATACACGTACAGATACACACGCTGACATAACTATGTAGTTAGTTGTATATACCCTATAGAGTATATATATGTATAAATATATATATATGTATACAATATGCCACAACGGATGCGTTTTGTCGTCGTTCAATAACTGTTTTGTCAGCTGTTTAATTGTAGGCCAACACTTTCCCAGAACCAGAACACAAACCCTATACCCCCACCCTTCACCCACCCCCTTCTCTTGACTAATTAGCCTTGCGTTTAGGCTATCGACTCAATCAGTGAATCAAAATGTCAACGCTTAAGACACAATCAATAGGAAGAAGAATTAACAAAAAAAAAACAAAACAAACAAAATTCAAAACAAAATTCTTTTTCCAATTTTGATTCTCGCTTTTAATTTAAATTTGCGCTGCTCTTATTTCACCTTGTTAATATGAATAATAGAATATACAATTAAGTCCAAAAAGTTGTTTATGTACTTTTTTTTTTTTTTTAATTAAGTTGCCAATTGATTGTGTGTTATTAAAATAAAATGTTTTGACTTTTGTGCGTTTTAAAAATACATTATTAAAATATATTTACATATATTCAATCGAAAACTAAAACAAAAACAAAAAAAGATATGTATGTTTAGCAAACTTTTGACTTTGATTCATGTGTCTTGTCTTTAATTAAAAAAAAAAAAAAATTTTTTTTAATAAGTTGTCAAGTAGCTGCGATGGAACAGAACAGAAAGTAACAATATTTAAGTTTAACAAAAAAACCTAACTAAAAACAAAAAAAATACAAAAAAAAAACAAGAATTAATAATAAAAGTTAAAAAACTAATCGTATAAATTCGTGTAGAGTTGTGTATTCTAGTTAACTTAGCGCGTTCAATAAAAAATTTACGATTTTGTATATACATATATATGATTCTAACGGGTCTTCATTCTTTTAACACTCTGCCCAACAGCCTCGACCCAAAACCCTGCTTGCCACACCCCCCTCCCTTCGTAGCCTTAGACGTATAATAACTGAACTTAAGGAGCAGCTGCTCGATTCTCAGCTTTACAAATATAATACTAAACGACTTTTTGGAATACACAGCTCTATAAAACACACACACACACACAGACAGATATACGAAGTGTACTTGTAGAACACGGATATAGTGTTGGTTGGTAGGGATAGGGGCGGCGGGGTGGGGCCCGCGGGTTAGTAACTCAAACTCAAGTGTGGGCGACAACCCTGCGACGGTTTTTAAGAAAATCAAAAAACAGAAAAAATGAAAAATATATAAGTGAAAGATGGAAATCGTAAAACGTAATTTTTAACATACTATAATATAATTGTATTGTGCTAACATTAAAAATATTTTATGCTTAAGTTTAACAAAGTGTTTATGAAATGATTATGTAAAAATAAATTGAAGAGTAATACGAATTTAAATGAACCAAAAAGAATGGGGAAAAGGAAAAAAGTTTAGATAGATAGTTTTCAATTTAAAATATATTATTTGGGAAGCAATTCAGAAATCTGAAATATTGGAAATATTTTATAAAAAAATGCTTTAAATAAGAATTTAATACTGAATTTTGTACTTAATTCGATAATTGAGAAAACTTTAAATTTAACTTTTAATTTTTAATTTCATTATTCTGATTAGAGGAAAGTAACGTCAATTGAATTTAGCTTGAGGCGCGCTCAACGAAGTTTTTGTTTAGTCAATAAAAAAAACTGCTGCAACTCCTCCCCCCTCCTCGAACCGCAAGACGACCTACCTTATGGCCATAATGTTAACTGACAATGTTGACGATTTTGTCAACAGACATT
Organism: Drosophila micromelanica; assembly: GCA_004143825.1. NCBI lineage: Eukaryota > Metazoa > Arthropoda > Insecta > Diptera > Drosophilidae > Drosophila > Drosophila micromelanica. The sequence continues at coordinate 873 of SCDY01002331.1, read as the reverse complement.
TCATCGGCATTCGCCTTGGAAACTTGAGTTTGTTGATTCCCTGAGAAGAGAAGTTTTCACAACGGCCAACTCGAAACGAGTTTCAAGGAATTCAAGGATTTCGCATTGTTTCTCAAGTTTTTAACAGCCAACAACTATGGGTAACAAACTTTTCAGATGTATCCAAAAAGGATCTATTTGCAAAACGAAAAGAAAATTAAATAAAATAAATAAGTGTGCCAGTGAAAAAATGTATATATAAAAGATATAAGTGAATATAAATATACTTCTGTTCCAATACATATATATACTACTCGCCTGGTGTATTCGATAAGTTACCTTTTTGTGTGGGAGCTGTCAAGTTTTCAACCTCTGACCTTTTAGGCAGCTGCAATTGTTGTGATGAGGCTACAAAGGACAGTGCCAACAAATGTGCTGTCTATCAAGTTCAGGACGAAGTAACAAATGAATTATGGGAAAACTATGGCCAGGGAGAGAAAGGGTTGCCCTATGGGTTAAATAGATAAAAAAGTGTTTACATGTTAATGTTTGAGCTAACTTGCATGTGTGTGTGTGTGTGTGTGTGTTTACACGTGTGTGCGTGAGCTAGAGATGAGCGCGTGTCAAATCATTTCGTAGACGACACGCACACGTATCGAATAACACGAGACTCACGACTTTTGTAACTCTTTGGAATTTTTTTGTTTCTAGTTTATTTGTATTATTTTTTCAAAATTGTTGAATTTCTTGTTTAGTTTCAATTTAATTTTTATTGTTTTATTATTATTTTATATTCATATTTTTATACCCTGAACCCATTGAAAATGGGTAAAACAGGGTATTATGGTTTTGTTGAAATGTATGTAACAGGCAGAAGGAGGCATCTCCGACCCC
>SCDY01002330.1:0-22587 GCA_004143825.1 Drosophila micromelanica | reverse complement strand
CTTCATATAACTGAATTCCCTCTTTTGTAGTGTAGTGTATTTAGCCTGCCTAGCCAGTGTTCCGATACAGCCATGAGTTGTTTGGGTTTGCTTCGAGTGTGATCTGAGTTCGGGGTAGAGGGTTAACTGTTGGGAGGAGAGAAGTTCCATTTAACCATCTTCAAGAGTGAAACAAATTTTTTACTTACATCAGCTTACAAAAACAAAAACATTTAAAAATTTTTTGTTTCAAATTTTGATAAACTAAAAGACACTTCTGAACAGTACTAGAATTTGAAAACGAATGAATTTTAAAGGGAAACAAAGTTCTACAACTAGGAAGTTCAGAGTCTATAAGCTACTTTGATTTGAATTTTTTCTCTCTCCCTCTTTTGTAGTGAGGGTTCACCGATTCAGTCGGGTTCTACCTGTAGTGGAGTCAGAATACATTCTTAATAGAAATGAATAGAGGAAGAGATCCTTTTAATCATCTTCAAAAGTCGAAAAAATCTCCTACTTACTTTAGCTATAATTTAAAAAAATAACGAAAATGAAAACGAAAGTTTTTAAATTTTTTTTTTAAATATGAATGAACTAAATCGGAAAACTGCTAGAATTAGAATTAGAATTAGAAAAGTGAGACTAATTTAATTTGACTCTCTGTGCTAACAAACATTTTACTGGGGAAATATAGTCTCCAGGTAGTTCTAACTTAGAATTTTAGCCACAAACAATTGAAGAGACCCCAAATATGTATTGGGGAGAATAGAATGTAAATAATAATATCGCTTTTTTTTAGAGAGAAGGAAAAATAACAAACTCTCTGAAAATTCTCAGACAGATGTCTTACCATCTGGATAAATGACAACTGTATCCGATTTCAACTGCCTTCATCTGTTTCTCCATTTAGTTAAACTCCGAAAGGAGCTTTTCCTAAAATTGCAATCGCTGTGAATTATGCGAATTAATGTGTAAGCATTTGTGTGTGTGTGTGTGTGTGTGTGTGTGTGTGTGTGTGTGTGTGTGTGTGTGTGTGTGTGTGTGTGTGTGTGTGTGTGTGTGTGTGTGTGTGTGTGTGTGTGTGTGTGTGTGTGTGTGTGTGTGTGTGTGTGTGTGTGTTAGCTTACATCGTATTGAGGTGTGAGATTGTCGCTGCAATTGCCCGCCGGGTTCCACAATGATTTGCGTGGGCGTCAAAGGTGCAAATATTTGTTGACAGCCGCTCATCAGCTGCAGGTGTGCAATGTTTAACCAGCTCGGCGTCTCCAGCTTCCTCCAGTTCATCATCTGTCAATAGAAAATACATTAGAACAGACTTAGGAAATTTAATGTTTGTAAAAGATTATGTATATGAACTCTTACGAGCTAGTGGCAAAAGCTAAAGTTATTTAAATAAAATATATTGGTTCTTCACTATATATATAAACTTTATATTATACATATATTCATAGATGTATAAACTAAAGCCTTTATATCCTCTTCATAATTTTTCGAATGCAGCCAGATAAAGGACTATAATGAGTACATATATTAATATTAATTATAAAAATAATTAATTGGGAACAAATATTATTTTTTTCGAGCATTCTGAATTCTTGAAATTCATCACATCATTAATAGCCTTATATCATAAATATATTCATAGATGTATAAATACTTTCTCATATCTTTCAGATAAATGACTAAATATATTAATGTTGATATTAAAGTAAATTCCGCTTTAATCAAATAGTTAATTAAAATTAGAATTGATATTATTTTAGAGAGCAGCAGTTAAAGTCAAGCACTCTTGACATTTATTCAGCATTTGTCTGGAACTGGAACTGGAACTGTTACTGGAACTAGAACTGGAGCTGAATTTGGCTTAATGACTTTGGCAGGCTCGGTTACAGTTTGATGGGCATTGTGTGTGTGTGTTGGTGTGCGCGTGTGTGTTGTTGTTGTTGGCCACCGATGGCCAATGATGCTGACCAGTATCGGTATCATAATAAACCTGTTCGTTTAAGCTTGTTAAGGCGAGGCCTCACATGGCCAGCTCCATTATGAGGACGATGATCATCATCATTATGATCATTATGATGATGATGAGGCCTGGCTCTCGTCATAATCAAAAACTTCACTTCCAAGTCATAAGCGGGCGGACGCGAAGATCTCAACTTTGTTTCGGCGGACCCTGCAGCATGTTGTGTGGCTCCACATGGAGATGGGGGAGATGGGGCAAGGGAAGAGGAGGGGGGGGGGGGGAACGGGGGCGGGGGCTGGTTAGGGGCGTGGGTCTGATCTTGTTGTTGCTGTTGTTATTGCTCTCTGCTGCTTGTCGTTAAAGTCGTTATTATTATTTGTGGCTCTTTAAGTGGCCCATTCGCTAACTGCACGACGACGTTGGCGATATTCGTGTGCCTCCGACAGCGCCCCCTCTCCCTCTCTTTCTGCCTCCGCCTCTGTCTCTGCCTGGCGTCGATGCTGACGCCGACGCTGACAGCGACGGTGGTCCACTTGGCGCTCTTGTGAATTGATTCATAAAATATTATATCATTTTTTGGTTTTTTTCTCATACACTTTCCTGGAGTATTACGAAAATGCTAAGAAATGTGTAACATGGCACTTATTTTATAACAGGCTTTGTTCTAACAAGAAGAGTATAACAAAAAATTATATTAAAATATTTATGTACAATTATTGACTGTCCTTAACAATTATTTGATGAATAATAATAATGTTATACATTAAAAAATCCAAAATAAAACCAAATTTAAAATTTAAAAAAATTTGTGTGCATTAAAATTTGCAATATAATCAATCTGATAATTGATTTGAAGATCTTCGAGAATCGATTTTAAGCTATTTTCTCAATATTAATAAATCATAAATTCATAAAATAAATAAAAAAAAAAAACAAATTTAAAATTTGAATCTAATATGAATTGAAATCTTCGAGTATCGATTTAAAACTATTTTCTGAATATGAATAAATATGAAATTTATGTATTAAAAATAAATAAAATCAAATATTAAATTTTAAAAAGACGTGTATATTAAATCATTCTAAAAACTAATTGTAGACTTAATATTTATGCCTGCAAGTGTATCAAATCTTCGACTATCAATTTAAAACTATATTCTTTGGTTTTATTTTCGTTTTTTGTTGTTTGTTGGTTTGCTCTTTTTGGAGCGTGTTTTGTTTGTTTTTGTGAAGATCGTTTGAGGCTTTGTAATTAGCGTGCATGTTTACCCGAATAATTTCACTTCATGGCGCTCGTTGAAGAAGTTATTATCAAGTCTGTGTTTTGGGGCACGAACCGAACGCGACGTCCGCCAATTAGCGGGGACCACTGTCAAAAACCTACAAAAAAAAAACAAAATTCGTATATAATTCAGATTTTTTTTGTGTTTTTTAAGCAACTAACGGAAGGAAGTGGCCCCGGTCCCGGCTAGCTCCGTATCCGAATTTGAGAGTTTGCCTCGAACTCCGTGCCCGCTGGCAATTGCATAAATCAGCGGATCTGCTGGACCTTAATTGACATACTCGCATATAGACCACCGTGCTGACGTTTTCCGGCGAAACTGTCGCCAATTTATGGAGGGGCTGCCGAAGAAGAAGAAGAAGGGTCACGTCATCTGACCGCGCCTGACAGCAGCTCGTAACTTCTTCTGTTTTTTGGTCGAAAGTCGAAGTCGATTTTTGATGTCAGGGTTGAAGCATTAGGCATATATTCGTCAAAGAAGGATTTATTTATTATTTTTTATTTTAGTATTATTTATTTAATTTTAATTTATTATTTATATAAACTATTATAATTGATAATTGGAATCTTTTTGCTACATCTACATATATTCCAATTTGGCTTGATCAGCATTGATCACGTACTCATTAGCTAAACGGCGGCGCCTTGACTCGGCCCAAGTCGAGTTATCCTTCCTGCTGCCGTTGCATAGTCGAAAACCGTATTCAGACAGACTTGTGTATATCCTTTCAGGCAGCTCGAATTACGAAAGTTTCGCCTCGCTTCATTCATCGGTCGCGGTTCTCTGATCTTCGTCTCTTTTCTTTTTTTCTCTCATTTTTTTTTCTAACCCATCCGATCTCGATCAAAAGTGCCGCGTATCCTGTGCTTGAATTTCATTCATTGAGCCCGATCACAGTGTGTATGTGTATGTGTGTGTGTGTGTGTGTGTAAGCTTATAAAGGATCTTGGTTTACGCTAATAGACGCTTAATTAAGTTGTTGCTGTTGTCAGCTGCCACTTCGGTACTCGGCTAACTGAAGGAGCAAGGCACTAATATTCAATTGCAGCTAATAAAATTATGCACTTATTTTTGTACCAGCATTGGATGCTTGTATATATAATATCTATAATATATAAAATTTATAAAAAAAAAAGAAAAATTATAGGACTAGCTAATAGTTTACTAGGTAGGAAAGAATCCCAACTGATCACTCTGATTCTTAAAAGGGAAGATTTTTAATTAAACAATATTCAAATATTAAAGATTTATAATCATTTACTAGTCTTCTTGGAATCGATACATTTAATTTACCTATCAAGTTAAGAATCGATAAATTTAATTTGCTTATCAAGTCAGGAATCGATAAATATTATTTAAATTTAAATATCAAATCAGAAATCAATTAATCCGATTTCTTAAAATTGCACATTTATTAATTAGAGTCTAATTCAGTATGAGATGACTAACGGTTGATAGTTGTTTACTGTAATTCGCAACCGGTTCAAGTTAAGAAATGTACAGCTAATAGCAAAGTCTGCGGTTATTGATTTATATTTCCTATCGATATTTGATATCAATAAATCATTGAAATTGGAATTATTTAAAGAATAGCATATAGCTACAATTTATAAAACCAATTTATTTTTATTTTAATTAGCGGTAATACCCGCCTAAATAAGATATAGATATAGATATATTTATAGAAAAAAATAGATATAGATATGGATATAAGATATATATAGTATATAGTATCCCATTAATGTCAATCGAATAATTTTCTACGCTTTTGAATGGATTTTAAAGGCTTAAAGCTAACTTGCTTGCCGTCAGCTTAAGTAACTGCCTCCTCTTGGGCAGCCCCTCCCCCTCCCCCTCCCCCTGCCCCTCCCCCTGCCCCTCCCCCTCACCCCTGGTATTGCTGAGCGTAGCTGTCAAGTAGCGAAGCCAATGCATTGACCTCCTTCACACGCAAACACACCCAAGATACACACACACACACTCGCACACACACACTTACATGGCACTAGGCAATAATGGTTGCTGCAACTGCAAGCTGAGTGCCAAGAAGTGGGCGTGTGTGTGTGTGTGCATGTGTGTGTGTGTGTGTTTGTGTGTGTGTTAGCAACCCCTTTTTGGGCTGCTTTTGGCTGGTTCTTGTGATTTCCTGCAAAAAGTGCCCAGGCCCGGGCTCTAAGTGGCCTAATTAGCAACCGTGCGGCGATCAACACCACTCGTCACCAGCCGCCGTCGCCGTCAACAGTGTGTGTAAATGTGTGTGTGTGTGTGTGTGTGTGTGTGCAAGTATTTTGCATATTATTTCACGCCATTGTAACGCTTTGAACGCGAGCAGCAGCAGCAAACTACCAACAACAATGAGGCGGCTGAGTGGCATAAAAAGCTGTCGCTTCGTACAGTGAAACCACCTTCAGAAGGCAGCCAGCCACACATGCCACATGCCACATGCCACATGCCACATGCACCTCCATGTCCACTTTGGGCGTCGCTGCCAGCACTTTGGGCGGTAAAATTCGGTCTGTACACACAATGGCGCCGTTCATAGTTTACCAGGGGGCGTCGTGCGCCGGGGGGCGGGTCGCGCTGTGTGTGTGTGGGTGTGTGTGTGTGTGTGTGTGTGTGTGTGTGTGTGTGTGTGTGTGTGTGTGTGTGTGTGTGTTGGTGAGTGTATGTGTGTTTTGGCTTTGGCATGGCTTCCGTTTGTTGACGTGGCACCGCGCACCGCAACGTGCCACTCTGCCACACAGAGCCATGATTTGTTGCTGTTGCTGTCGGTTTTTTCAACGCGGTATTTTGCTTCACTCTTTTCTTTTTTTTAAACACCCAACCCACACCTCACCCCCTCCCTCACCCCGCCCAACTCTCTGCGAATTTATAGATTGTGTTGTTGTTGTTGTTGTTTTTTACTGTGTGTGTAGCAGAAGGTGCCAGGGCACACAGTGGATCATTTAGAAGTCGTCGCCATCGTTGACTATTCTATTTGCATGTGCGCCTGCTCCCCTTCCCCCCCTCCCCCTGCTCTCGGACACAAGCAAACTAACTGTCAGCCAATCCAAAGCGCACAATATGCACACCCCCCACCCGCCCACTTACTCTTCCCCCTGCAGTGTTTGTCGTCTGTCAAATGCCCCAGTTATATCTATTCCCCCCACTTTTTCCCCCTTCCCGCCTAGCTTTTTTTTTTGTGGCTGTAGCAAAGTCGTAACTCAATCAAGATTTATCCATTGTTGCCGATGCTTTAATTGAGTGCCACTGCATTTAACTACCCAAGTTGCTCTTCCAACCAATTCCACACTAATCTTTCAAATAGTAAGTTTCAGTTCAAGATTCCAAAAATCACTTGATCTATTTGGATTGAACAATCTAAACAATTGCGTATTCCAAAATTTAGTTTTGAAAGTAATACTCTAAAACAATAAATTTCACATTTCACTTTCATATATTTATATAAAGTTTTTATAAAAGCACAAAAATGTAAAAAGTTAAATATCAAGTTTTATATAAAGTACTAACTATATATATTTTATATATATATATTAAATAATATAATTAATATATAAACATATAAATATATATGAACTTTTATATGTAAAAAATAGGTACGTAAGGAGTAGTAAAGTTAATAATTTTTTTTTTTGGGCGTGCCAAATATAATCTTATTTTATAAACATTTTGTAATGTACTTCATAATAATTTTTCTATAAACAAGTTAGACTTTTTTTGTGTTGATATAAGACATAAAAATAAAAACAAAACAAAGCTTTATTTTTTGACTATATTTTCATACGAAAATTAAATTTCTTAAATGATTGCTTTAATGGAAACTATATGCTATATTGGTCCGATGTTGATAAGATTTTGCAGATATGTTAGGAGCAAAGTAAAATTCTAAATTATCAAATTTGGTATAAATACTTTTAATAACGAATGTCATATTAAGAAACTAGCAAATTGTTTGATAAATTATTTGTAAGAGAGCTATATGTGATATTGAAATTTTTTTATTAGATAAAAATTAATTAATTATCAAAAATGCCTTTAAAAAAAAAAAAAAATTTATTATAGTTTAAAGGACAAAATCCAGAAACTTTTTTGGAATAGAAGATTGGTAAACATTAGTTATAAGAAAAAGGGTTATAAGAAGAATTCTAGAAGTTGAAATTTTGTTCTTTACATTATTACATTGGTCTGATAATTTAATAATGCTTTCAAAATATGACCAAAAAACAAACAAATTATAAATTAGGAAGAAACAACAAAAAGGAAATACATCAGGTTGAAAGAAATTTATAATAAAAGCTATAGATTTTATAGCCAATCGATGTGAATGAATATTGTGGAATATCAAAAGCAACTCTTTCGAAGGCGTTTCAGAAATATAATTATTGGTGATTTGACCTGAGCACAAACCAAAAGAGAAGGACACAGATAGCGTGAGAGAGAGAGAGAGAGGGAGTTAGAAGAGACGGGGTACAGTTGTGCCTGAAGTGCGTTTTAGCTGCTGCTGCTGCTGTTGCTGTTGCTGCTGCTGTTGCTGCTGCTGCAGTTGGCTGCCTCAATTAGTGGCACGCCTCCAAGTCGGCCTCGCAGTGTGGGCGAATCAAAGCAAAGTGTGCAAGTGTATGCCATTTTAGCTCAGAGCCACACACTTTGTGTGTGAATGACATGGCACAGCCAGCGGCAACAACAACAACAACAGCAGCAACAACAGCAGCAACAACAACAGCAACAACAGGGGGGGGGGGGGGGGGGGGGGGGGGGGCCTTTTTCCCCCGGGGGGGGGGGGGAGGGGTTTTTGGGGGGGGGGGGGGAACGGGGGGGGAGGGGGGGGGGGGGGGGGGGGGGGGGGCGGGGGGGGTGCCGCTTTGCTCCTAGTGGGATCGGTAACGGCTTTTGGCTGTGGGAATGGAACTGGCAACTGCAACTGGCATGCAAATTACTGTCGAGCATGCTCATCTAAATTAGCAGACGACAACAACAACAACAACGATGTTGCACTGGGAGCGCCTATATAGGGGGCGAGGGTGTGGTTGTGTGTGTGTGTGTGTGTGTGTGTGTACACAACGGTGGCATATGCATAATTATTTTTATTATTATTTTCTATGGTGCGCCCTGGTTCAAGGGGCCGAGATTGCAACTGCAACGGCAGCGAATTCGCCTCCCCCCTCCCCTTCCCTCTTCCCTATTTGAGACTCCTACGATTGTGACTGCGACTGCGACGGCGACGCAATGTGCCGTAAAAATAATTATGGCTGCAAACTGCACAATTTGAGGCCGTGCAACGAGAGCCCATTCGAAGCCCAAACTCGTGCTTGAAACGCAACGCGGGTGTGTGTGTGTGTGCGGGTGTGTGGGTGTGTGTGTGTGTGTGTGTGTGTGTGTGTGTGTGTAGTGTAATTCCACACCCGCTTGCAATGCTTTCTGCGCACGCTGTGGCAACACTGGCAAATGGCCAGAGTTACGCGGCTCCCTAGAATCAAATGTGCAATTTTCTGTTGCCCACATGCCACGCCTACCCAAGACAGCTAGAGAATGAGGAGAGGGCGGGCCCGGGGCTTGGGTCTTTGTGTGACATGTGTACTTCACCAGGGGACTTAACACACAGTTGACATCACCGATAAAGAAACGGGGGGATTTAATAATTCAACTAAATAATGGCAAATAAATTAAGAAAAAGAACAGAGATTTTAACCAAAAATGTTTTTTTACCGAACATCAAAATATATATTTGATTATAGTGAAGTTCACATTAATTAAAATTGCTGGAAAAGTTAAAAAGAAATCACAAGTTAAAATAGTGTCAAAGTAAAAAAATGGCCAACAAGTTCCTGGTAACAAAATTTTAATTCAGTTAATAAAAATTTGGTCATTAAAAAATCAACTAATATTAATAATTTATATAAAGTACAAAACCCACTCGTTTGTCAAAAACATCAATTTGCAATCAAACTGAAAACCAGAAAAATATGAAATGCAAAATATTAAAAATTCAAAAATTGTTTTGGCAAATTCTGATTCCGTTGGGACTGTTTTTTGGCCTCCAACTCACAACATGAAATGGTCAGAAATTACTTGTTTATTAATAAAAGAAAGTAAATTGTATTTGTAAGGACTAATAAATCTATTAGTTTTACAACAAAAAATTAGATTAAGAATTTGTCGAAGATAATTTTCTGCTGTTTTCTTTGGGTTTTAGGATTTTATTTTTCATTTATTTTTAGTTTGAAGACAATTTGTTAATGTACATCTTTAACTGGAATAAAATAATGAAATTTTTAAAGCATGTTGGTTACTAAACTGTCTCTTATCAAACGTAAAAATAGAGATAGTCTTCAAAAAGCACAATGACTTTTTTGTATAACAAAAAATAAAAAGAGCTGAATTGAAATGAAAAAAAAGTTTTACACATTTGTGTTTTATTATATTTAAATGTTTTTAATTGAGGTTTCTTTGTGTGGGCTTTATCCAACGCAATCGCATCGAACTACGCTGTTAATAAAAACCGCTTTTGCCTTCTGCATCTTTAAGATACACTGGCTTTGGATTTATTAAGTGTTGAAATATTTCAATAAAGTGCTGCGGGGCCCAAAAAGTGTTTGGCGAAACTTTCGCAAACGCTGCAAAACTTGGCTGCCGTTTGGGTGGTTAAAGAAGGCTTTGCATTAACACCCGGGAGGAGTCGGAGGAGGAGGAGGAGGTGGTGGTGCAGCTGGGGGCGGCAGACATAAACACCCTGAGCGAAAAACTCGACGCAGCCAACCAAACGTCAAATGAGGTTGTTTTCTGCATTTTCTGCCTGTTTTTTTTTGTTTTTTGTTCTTTGCCTCCTGTTGTTGTAATGGGATTTACCTAAATGAGAGCTAATAATGCCAGGCGAGTGGGCTTGCAGGCGGCGGGGCGGGGGCCAGCTATAGGTAGCTCTGTGTAGCTGGCAATGAGTGGAAAATATTTCCGGGTGACGCGACGTCGTCGTCGTCATCGTCGGCAGCAGTTGAAATGTGCAAAATTTAACATACCATTTGATGTTATGGGTGGTAGATGGAGGAGCGGGAGGGGTGTAGGCAGGGGGTTGCAAGAGACTGCCATGATTATTATTAGCACATTTAGACGACGGCACACAGGAACCGGAGCAGCAGCAGCCACCGAGAGCGTAAAGTGCAGAGCCACTCAGGCAACACACTCGACACTCGCTAAGCGTCGGGCGAGGGGTGGCTAGGGAGGGGGAAGGGGGGAGGGGGGGTGTTGAGCGGGTCTTGAAGGGGAGCTGGCCAATGGAGAGTGTGGGCCCACTTGGCTGCTTGACATTTTGGGCCATGCCCTCTTGCAACAGGAAGCGGCAACGGAACTTGCATATGCACGGGAAATCTTCTCAGCAGCAGCAGCAGCAGTCCCCCCCCTCCCCCCAAACTTTTGACAGCCCCCCAAGCGCAAGGTTTAAGGCCAAATTCAGTGTGGGCCCAAAACGACAATTGTCGCGTTTAGAGGCCACTTGCGCTAAATTGCATTTCACTTCTGTGCTTGGGGTGGGGGGGAGGGTGAAATTTTGGTGGCGATCACGACATGATCACGACAGTGATCAGTATGTGATCACCATTAACAAGACGCCCTTGCAAGTGCGTCTCAATTATAATTTATATATAATATAATTATATATTTTTGCTTCGCTGGCGTTTTGAAGACTCACGGAGACAGTTTAATAATCATCAAAATAGAATATATATGCATATATATATAGAAGAAGGGGTAGGCAGCTTGTTGCATGTAGCGACCTGTGTTGCATGTGCAACCGCATGTGTGGTATGCAACACGCTACGCTTGTTGCGACTGCATTGCTGCGTCAGCTGTTCAAATGGCAAACAAAAAATTGTATTCAATAAATAATAAAATATTAAGGAAATGTTTGCTGATATTAAATTGTTTATAAAAATAAATAAATAAATAGTATATTTATAAAATGAAAATTTTTACTAATGTATCACAAATATGGCAAAAGTCTGTCAAAAAATTAGTAGAATCAAATTTGATTTAAATTTCTAATTCATTACTTTATTGAGCGAAAAATATAAACGAAAAATTTTTAATTTAAAAAAGAAGAAATTTGTTAATATGAATAATTTTTATTTTTTTATTCCTTTATTCCCTTGAGCAACAAATAGCAAAAAAAAATTGTTTTAAAAAAAAGAAAACTTTAATAATTATAAAACCTTTTTTTACAATTCGGAATCTTTTCTCAGCAATCGAGAGTTGAAGAATTCTTAGTTTTCTACTTTCTTCTATTGAGCAAGAAAAATGTAAATTAAAAAAGGACAATTTTACAGCAATCGAAAGTCTTTTGTTAACAAACATAAGACTATTTTTTTAACATCAGAAGCTCTTTCTTTAGCAGTTAATTTTACTATATAGTATCAAAAATGTATTTTATCAAAGAACTCTACTTTATTCTATTAAGCAACAAATAAAAAAGAAACTAAATTATTGTACTTAAAGCAAGTAGACTTTCGACAATCAGAAAAATTTTCCAAAATCTTAAAAAATTGTTATTTAAAAACTTATTAAAATTGTTTTATTTTCTTATGAAAGCAACGTTCTAAAAAGGTCATCAGATATAAGAAAGAAAATAAATTATTATATTTTAAATAAGTAGACTTTTAACAATCGGAAAACTGAAAAACTGCGCTTTACAGGGTATTTTCAGGTGCGACTTGATTTGATGCAGATTTTTTTGTTAAAGCAATTGCAAAAACAAAAGAACAAAATGATTTCAATTCATAACTGAAAATGAAACGTTTTGTTGTTGCTATTAGTTGTCGTTGTTTTCTGTTGTTGTAGTTGGTTGTTGTTGTTGTTGTTTTTGTTTTTGTTTGGTTCATGCAACTTTTACCATAATTGCAGGCCACGCGGAGACGGAGAGGACAAACACCGGCATTATGACATCGGGAAGCGACAAGCGAAACGCAACCGGGTCCGGGTCCATAATTACAACAATTTGTTGCCTAGTGTTTGGCCAACAGAAGCGGCAACAACCACAACAGCAAATGGTCTTTATTGTCATGCTTGAATGATGCAACTGGAAAAGACCAAAACGAATAATGTCGGAGAAGGGCGGCGAGATTGTCACGCACGCACATCGAAAAAGCCATGCCACATTCACATCACATTTGAATGTGGCAAGGTGGGAAAACGTTGCCCCACAGCACAACTAGGTGAGTGTGTGTGTGCCTGTGTGTGTGTGTACAGAGGGGGTACAGTTGCCACAACAGCCAGACACAGTTTGAGCAACTGATGCAAGGCAAACTGCAGCAGCAACCAACATTCGAGAGTGCCCGACAAATAGATGCCCTACATCGTTAATTAACTCAAATATAACATATTTTATTGTTAAAAGAAATAAGCTCAAAAATAAAAAGGGAAAGCATAATTTCGTTTCTAAAAAAAATATATGAAAAGGAATTTATTTATTTTTTGATTTTACTTTTAATTTCCTTTTTGTTGGAAACAATTTGTTATTGTACATCATTTATCCAGCAACAGGATAATGGTCCAATAAAATAGTAAAAAAACAGCAGATTTTACTTTTAAAAAGAAATATGCCTATAAATAAAAGGGAAAGCATATTTTCGTTCAGTTTAATTTAAATAAAAATTATTGTGAATATAACAATTGAAATCTACTTAAAGAATCGTATAGAAAAGAAAGTACTTTAATACAACATTTTTCTTTATATTCTATAAACCACAAGTATCTTATATGCCTGTTGCTTACTCCGGCTTGTGTTTACAGGGTATTTCAAGGAAAAAAAAACAAGGAATATGAAGAGCAACAAATGCTCGTCACACTTCATTTCGACGCTCTGAACGCTTGTTGCGCCTCCAAATTAATTGCCGCCGCCTGTGCAGCGCCAAAATTTAATGCAAAGTTTAGCAAATACAAAAACGGCGCCCCCAAGTCAAGCTGCAGACCCCCCTCCCCCACACCCTTCGGCAGCTGGAGCTGCGACTAATTAGCCGAACGGGCGCAGGCGCCAGAAGTTGCTTTTGGCATATTGAAATGCAGGATTGGTTTTTGGTTGGTTTTCGTTTCTTTTCTTTTTTAGGATATGCGCGCCACATGCCCCATTATCAACAATTGCATATTGTGGCACATTTTACAGTTAATTTTCTGCTCGTTTTTCAGTTTTTCAGTTGTGTGTTGTTTTTTTCATTCGTTATTCTCCTCGCGCGTTTTAACAGCAGCTGCAACTTGACGCCATTTTGAGGCGGGAACTGGCGCTGCTGCTGCATTTGCAATAACGGTTCATTGCATCGAAAAAGAAAGTACTTTCGATTTACCAGAGTAAAAGATTACGAGCCGAATTTAAATGTAAAATTGTTTGAAATATGGCTACGTTCATATTAATAAGTAAATTTTGTGTACCTCTTTTTAAGCATATCAAATAAATTTATATTTCATTTTTTTTTTGTTATTATCTAATAAATATTAGTTTATTTTATACATTTCATTTATCTTGTTGTATAGAATGCGCTATTTAAGTAGTTAATTTTTTGTTTCAAAATCCAAGCACTTTTTGCGCTGTCTTTATCCTTGCGAAAAGCAATTTGGCTGGCAGCCTTGAATAAGAAGCGTGAAATTTCGCGCCAAAAAGCAAGCTGAACGCAGAAGCTGCGTGCGGCAAGGACATTTTTGTTGTTTTTTTTCGTTTTTTTTTTCGGTACCGCAGCAGGATTCGTTTGGATTTCGTCTATTGCCGCCTGCTGCTGCTGCTGTCAACGAGCTGGCACTGATGCTGATGCTGCTGTTGCTGCTGCTGCTGCTGGCATTAATGTGGCTGGACAGGACACGCTGGCGTTCCTGTGACAAAATGTAGGATGCGTGCGGGTTGAGGCTGAGGCGTTGCTTGCGTCTCGCTTGCGCACATTGGGTGCCCGCATGCTTACGGTTAAACTCCGCCCACAAAACGATCGTGCGCATTGTTGTTGTTGGCTCTACACACACACACAAAAAAAATATTCACAAACACGCACACACACGCACATCTGCCTCTATGAGTTAACAAAAATGCGACTGCCTGTGTTTTGGAGAAACTCACCACAGCCACGAAATGCGCTCAACTCACACACGCTCGCGCTGCGAGTGCGAACAGTGCCGCATGCTAACGACATCTCAGCACGCTCTCTTAGCGTCGGCGCAGTGCAGAGAGCGCACTCGCTCTGCCCCACGCCAAGCGCTGGGCCGCAATGTAAAATGGTCGTCGTGCAGTGGGCGTTGCTCAATTGCCATCTCGCTTGCTCGCTTTATGTGTGTGTGTGCGACTCTCGTCGCCGAATTTGCATATTTTTCTTCTTTATGCTTACTGCATATTTTATTCATTACGTTCTGGCGCTTCTCTCGGCCAGCAGCAGGAGCAGCAGCAGCAACGGCGACGCCAACGTAACGTGTGATAAGGCATTCGCAAAAGCATTTTTCTTTTGGCAGTCACCGCTTACCCGCCCCCCTTACCGCCCACCACCCACTTCCCACTGGCAATTGCTGCCATGTTATTTGGTTTTTGCTTTCGCCGTTTGTTTATTTGTTTAACTTGTTTTTATCATTAATGACACCATTTCTTTTATTATCATTTATTTACTTTGCTCTCTTTACCCTTCATCCCCTTCTTCTATGTGTCTGTGCGGATTTGTGAGCTTATATGTAGAATCACAAATTTGTATAAATATTCGAGGAACCCTTGGAAGTTATTTTTTAAGACATGTGAATAAACTGGATTTATCATTTATCATATAGAATTAGAATTCTTCTTTGTATCTTTAAAAATTAATGGATATACATATTTTAGGTAGAATTTACATTTATGATGATTTTCATAGAGATTATATATTTAAAATTTTAAAAGTTTCTAAATACATAAACACAAAATTCAAAAACATATATGTATATATATTTAACTATAACTGTAAGCATTTGTAGCTTTAAGGATCGTTTTATAGCGTCCTGATTGCTGCTCCAGTTACACTGGCCTACATAAAGTAAACACACAAATCTGTTATGCTGTCTTTAAAGGACACAGCAGCCAAATGCTCCTGCGGGAGCCCAAGACCAAAATGGCCCCCACGCAGCACACACGCACACTCACACCCACACATACGCAAGCTGACGACGTCGCAATTTTGCTCTTTTGGGTTTTTGGCTACCGCAAAGGATACAAGAGGAGAGCAATAAAAATAAAAGACCAAAAAACATTTTTTTATATTGCGAGGCTGCGTAGCACGTTATCCTTGCCTGGCTCCAGACGGCCTATAACACACACACACACACACACGCACACACACACACACACATGCGGCTGAATGTAACCGGTTGGGAGCAAAATTCCACTCACTCTTTCGCTCAGTCGACGCTGCGCTCAGTCGCCATTGCCTAATTAACTAAGAAAATAGCTGCCGCTGTCGGCGTCGACGTCGCTGCCGTGGTGAGTTTGTAGCTTTGTGCGCAGCGACGCCGTCACCGGCTCGGCCCGTTCATTCGATGCCGTCCGACGGCAGGCGACGCACGACGGCAGCGTCGAGTGCAACAGTTTTTTTTTCTTTCACTTTTGGTTTGTTTTGCTTTTGTGTTTTTTTTTTTCGACGCTGCCGTTGTTGATTTCGTTGCCGTCGGCAATGTTTGGTCGCGAGCTTTTTGGCAGGATCAGTTGCTCGCTCGCTCACTGTCGCTGCCGCTGCCGCCCTATGGCGGCCATTTTGTTTCTGGCATGGCGCGTGGGTGGCCACATTAGAATAAGGAATGAAGAGCGAAGAACGAGAAATGAGAAATGAGAAACGACAACAAAACGGTGTCAAAATGCTTGTCGCGCACAACAGCAACAACAACAACAACAGACAAAAAATAAATACAAGAATGACAACAAAAACAATAAAACAAAAACTAAGCTAAGCTCGGCTAAGTTTTTACTTAACGTCTGCGTCGTGGTGAACATGACGCGGTCGACGTCGTCGTCGACGTCGCTGCTCGTGTCGCAACTTTGTTGCCGGCGCGCGCTCTCTCGCTCTGCCGCTGTCGCTGCTGATTTTTGTCGCACAGCTTTCGATGTCGACGTCGGCGCGACGCGACGCGACGCTGCCCTGACTTGGACTTGGACTTGTCTGCTGCGATTGTCTTAACCGGGCCCGACTGTGTTGCCTGTTTGGTGCTTTGGCTTGGACACGTTTCGGCCTGCACACGTTTTCCACGCTCTGCGTTTTCACGTCTTGCGTTTTTATGCGATTTTTTTTTGCCGTTTGCCGTTTGCCGTCGCGCGCCAATCATCGAGTCAGCAAATCGTCGCTGTCCGCAGTCCTCGTCGCGTTGATTTGTGACTTCGCGTTCACAATCTGCCAATTGCGAACTTTTTGTTTTGTTTGTTTGTTTGTTTGCTTTCTCTCGATTACCAACTCGAGGCGACACGTGCGATTTAGTTAAAACCGCATTCTGATCACAATCAGCCGACATACTATAATATTACATATATAAAGATATATATCAGTGCTCAAAAGTGCTTAAAACAAAACTAAACTCAAGAGGTTTGAAACAATGTGGCAAATTACCTGCGGATTTTTGATCTGCTGTTTTTCAGCGTTTTTGGCAGCGCGATATTCGTCACGGATTATGGGAAAATATTAAAAAAAAAACTATATCTTGATTAAACACCCATAAATTAAACGATTTTTTGTTGTCTATAAACATTTCAAATTTTACTACAAGTCTGATCTTGTTCTCATGTATACAATATATATCTAATTTTGACTAACGGAAACTATTCAATCTTATGTTATGTTGCTTGTTTTTTTTAAGCTTTACTTAATTAGATTCAAACTTTTCCTTGATTCGCCTCTGACTAAAGAATTGATCTTTAGGTCAAGAATTGACCTATATGACGCCAAATTATATTTTCTAGCACTAGAAATAAAATACAAAAGAACTTGTTATAGTTATATAAAACAATAAATTCTACATATTAAATTTCAAGTAAATTAGAAGATTAGAAAACAAAAAATTGAAAATGAATATAAGATTTCACATACTCAATTTTAAGAAGAAAAAATTAGATATGATCTTAAAATTGAGTATGTGAAATTTTATATTCATTTATATTAATTTGCTTGCTTATTTTGAATATATTTTAATATTATTTTGCATACTACATGTCAAGAAGGCAAAATTAGATATATAACAGGTCTTGGTTAGTTTCCATGTAAAGAGTATTTTTTATTTATTTTATTGTTAAAAAAAAAAACAACAATTGAGAAAATCTGAATTGAAATGAAAAATTTCTGGCGAGAATTGTCGCTTATCGCCTCGCAAGTTGTAAATATTTGTTAATGTGTTAATCTGTTTGTCATTATCCATAGAGAGAGAGAGAGAGTCGAGCGTGACAACTCCGAGCTGCAAACTCCCATTTCAACTGCAGCCGGAAAGGTGAACAATTTCGAGGTGAAGTATTTCGAAATATATATGCAAATTGTTAGCTGCATTTGTTGACTGCATTATGCCAACTGACATTTGCACGTATTTGCTAAATAGTTGTGCGTTTCCCCCCTCCCCTCCCCCTCCCCCCTCAGGGTGTATCATTTACATTTGTCAAATCAAATTTGACAGCTGTGGAAAACATAATATGCCCCCAAGTCAAAGCTGGAGGTGCCGGTTTTAGCATTGGGGCAAACAGAACAGAACCGAACTGAACAAATGTTGTCTAGACGCGGCTCACAGCAAACGTGTGGCAAGAACTTGATTGGCTTTACCTGTGCTACGCAACGTGTTGCTCGATTTACACGCTTTACCTTGTCGGGGCGTGCATCGAGTTTGGGGCAGGCTTTTTTTAATGCAGCCAGCGAACTCTGACTTTGGGCGCCACTCTCATAAAGACGGGCATAAATAGCTGCCCCCTCCCCTGTTCCTGTTTCATCTGTTTTATCTGCACTCGCCTTAAATAATTTCCCTCGCTGCGTTGTTTCTTAAGAAATGCGCCCCACGTTGGGCGCCAAACGGTTTTTCACGGCTTTTCACGCAGCTGCCGCTTCAATACCGTTGGGCATCAATGGCCGGTACATTATAAATGCCACGGCTTAAACGGGGTCTGGCACTGAAGTGGTCCGGAGAGTGGCCGTAATAAAGAAGTTGAGGGAGAAGCACGGGAAGAGGCAGGGAAGCAGGGGAGGAACGGAGGAAGGGAGGAAGGGAATGGGACAGCAGCTCGCATTGCTTTGGCATTGAAATTATTGTAAGCTGTTAAGCGAATAGCGGTGGAGAGAGGGGGGTTGCGGGGGGGTAGAACGAGGTCAAAGTCGACAATCGGAGTTGGAGTCGGAGTTGGATTGGTGATTTTTTCGAAAACGGGGAGTTGAACCTCGGGAGTCTTACTGTAAAATGCAGAGTGTAGCTTCATTGTTGCTATTGTTGTTGTTGTTGTTGTTATTACCGGCGGAAGAATGGAATTGCCGTTGGATGGATGCTTTTTACCGTAGAGAGCTGCATTTATCCGGGGGTTGAAAAGCGAGAACGTCGTCGCACACTTAACCAAAAAATATATAAACACGAAAGAGTGGACGAACACTCGAACACATTGTTGTTGTTGTTGTATCGAAGCACATATATTAATGTAGAGATATATATATATTCGAATATCTATATCGTATCTATTGACTGACTAACGCGCCAGCTGACGCCCCGTCTGCCCAAAGGCATCCCCTGGTCCTTGGTCCTGGGGATTTGGATTTTGGGTTTCATTTACAGCGCACGCAATTTTGTATCTATAGAAAACACTCAATTGTTGTTCTTCTTGTTGTTGTTGGTGGTGGTGGTTGCTGCTGCTGCTGCTGCTGCTGTTGCTGATGTGGTGCGGGGGTTGCTTGTGGGCTTGCTGCTGATTTTCAACGTGTTGTAATCCCATTTGCAGGATTGCGGATTCAGGAATCAATTACGAATTTAATTTATAACAGCGCGCGTCGTGCACAGGAAGCAAGAAATTTAGAGAGCACAAGAGAAAGAGCAAGAGAGAGAGAGAGAGAGAAGAGGAGAGGAGAGTTTCGGGCTGGTCATATTGATTTTGCTCAAGTGCCTGAGGGGGGTTGGGGGGCGGGGGGAAGGCAGCTGCTGAAGCACTTCATTGAGCTCTTAAAAGCTGTCAAGTCAATGCAGCATCCATCCAAAAGAAACTTGCCTCAAGAGTGGCAGCTCGTGGAGTGAGCGAGAGAGGGAGAGCGAGAGAGGGAGAGGGAGAGGGAGAGAGGCTGCGTCTGACAATGTCAGGTGCGTTCCCATTGTATGCCCCCTCCCCGCCCTCTCCGCCTGCAGTCTCCCTTTTGCAACCAAGTCAAAATTCTTTTCCATCTCTTCACATTGCTCAAATAAATTCGGCTACAAAAGTTGTGCAGCCCCCCTTCCCCTGCCCCTCACTCCTCCGCTTGAACTGCGGTTACAGCATAATGTATACAACAATTTGGCGCATTTTCACGTTATTTGTTTGTTTTGTGCGGCGCTTAACTCGTCCGCAACGTGTCAAAGGACCCAAAAGCACTTGACAATTTTTGGTTTCGCTTTGCTTAATTTGATGCCCAAATTTGCAAGAGCTTTCCGAAGAAGCTTTGCGAGCTTCAAGAAAGACTAGAGCTTTCTCATAGATAACTGGTGGAATATGCTGTATGAGCTTTTGATTAAAGCTTCTTGATGCTTACGCTTAAACGGTGCGAAAAGTGTTATTCATATATTTAAAGCTGTCAATAGACAGAGAGAAAGAACGTTAATATTCTAGAAAATACTAAAATGGTATTTTTTAGCTTAATAGGATTAATCGTTGGTTAGTAGATATGGTAGATATATCACTTTAAGTCATAAATGTTAAATTTTTTCGATTAAATTTATTATTCAAAAATTTTTGTATTAAAATAAAATTTCTTTTAAGCAACTGAAACTCGAAGATAATGGTATATATCATACTATATTTTTTCCTATTTTATAAAATCAATGATGAATATTTTTAAAAATAGGAGAACTTTATTTAATATATATAAAGTAATCGGAATATATAAAATATTATATATTTCAACTGAACCAAACTTTTTGTACTTTGTTGTAGCTGAGAAATAGATTCATAATTTTGTTATCCCTATAATAATATATACATATATAGCATATATTTACTAGAAATACTATGAGATCAACTTGAGCTTCCTCAGATTGTGGAGCTTTGGAAGCTGCTTAAAAAGTGTTCAATTAAAATAATGTAAAATCAAAAGCTTTACAAATTAAAGTAAGTTCTTCTTCAGTGGGGCGGGCGGGGGGTGTGGCACAATTTTAGCGCTGAGTCATCGCGACGAATTGGAGGCAAAAACGCGACTTTTTGCCTGACAGCATCACTTGGCATCACTTAATACAATATCATAATGGCCAAGGAGCTGCTACCAAGAGTGGGGAGGGGAGGGGGGAGGGAAGGGCAGTGGGGTGGTTATTCTTGTGCTGTGCTGGACTGTTGACGCAGCGACAGACAAAAGTGAATTCCAATTTCAATTCCAAGTGCGAGCTGGGTCCAAGGAGCCATTCGCATTGTCTGCGAATTGTGCGAGTGCCAGCACCACCCCCCCCCTTGCCCGTCTTCTGCCCACAAGCAAAAATCCACCACCACCCACACACACAATCTCTCTCTCTCTCTCACACACTCTCTCCTGCTTGGCGTCTCTTTCTGCACTGCGTCTGACTTTTACATTAATGAGCATGTTTTTATTTATAAGTGTTTTTTCTTTTCTTTTCTTCTTTATTCTTTTCTGCTTATTTTTTTTTTTCTTTACTGCTCTTTACATATTCTTGCGTGGCTTTTCTTTTATTTTCTTGTCTTGCTTTTCATTTGATTTCTTTCTTTTTGGTTTTGTTTGCTTCGTTGTTGTTGTTGTTGTTGCTGGCTTTTCTTGGGCTTTTCCTTCAGTTTTTCCGCTGTATTTACATTTATGCGCACAGTTGACATTTGCCTCTTGTTCTTCTCCAAAGGAACGCTCGATTTAATTTGATGTGCCCGCTGGCGCGTCCTTTCGCTCGCTCACTCATTTAGTTGATTGCCAGCCCCTCGCCCCCCCCCCCGCTCCCTCCCCTCCCCCTGTGATGATCCATTGTTGCGCCTGGTCAAAAAAAAAGAAAAATCCGTTGCCAAACACGCAAAGCTTTCGTCCTTTTTCTTCTTGGTTGGTTTAAAATCGCGCTTCTATTGCGTCTATTGACCTGCAGAGGGCGCCACTGTGCTGCTGCCACAGCCTGTGGCATAATTGCTGAGAGCGTCGTCCGCCTGGCGCCTTTTTATGGCACCTGCCAGCATTCCTCTCCCTCTCTCTCTCTCTCTCTCTTTCTCTCTCTCTCTCTGAGTGTGCCAAGTGCAGGCAAATAAACTTTACACACACGCACAACACACACACACACACACACGCACACACACTGCATTTCTGAGAGTTTCGTAATGAGTTGTTAGTTTGCTGCGGTCAGCTGTGTGTGGGTGTGGGTGTGGGTGTGGGTGTGGGTGGGCGTGGCAGGGGGTGGGCGAACTACGCTTTGTTTCAATTCATTTTCTGTTTTTGCATTTTAAATGCAAAAGTTTTGCTTTTTAGCTCATCATAACAAAGTTGTGTGTGGCCAGGTGTCGTGTTTTCATTTACACTTGCTTCTTCTTGTTATTATTGTTCTTGTTGTTGTTTTTGGTTCCTGCAACAAGCTTTGCTTATAAATATCCAATTAAAATTTGTGCTGTTTTCAACTACAACTTGTAGCTTAATACGAACTTAATTGGACTCCACATTCGTTTAAAACTGAACGCAAAGATTCTGAAAATTGTTTAAAAGTTTAAACTTTGTAAAAGAGCTTCCTTGTTTTGATTAAATTTTGAAAATTTAACAGATCATTAAAAGTCAATATTTTAATTTCTATTTCAATAAAATTAAGAATATATTTTTTTAAGCGGGTTCGATTTTAACAAGATTATTAAAACAATAAAGTTGCATAGTTGAATCTTCTTCAATTGAAAAATTAAAAAAAAAATTCTCTCTATGAAATGTTTAAAATAACTTTCGTAAATTTTTCTCTTAATGAAATAAATAATAAAAATAAAAGTAATAATAATAATAGTAATATAATAATTGTTATTTATTTATTTATTATTTATTTTTGGTTTTATCGATATTGGGGGCGATTGGGGGGAGGTATCCAAAATCCAAAGGTATCAAAATCTGCGTCTTTTATCGATATTAATGAAACGGAGCTAGTTATCGAAAAAAAATGATAAACTTGTATTGCGTATAATATATACGAACTGAATGAGACCAAGATCAGCTTTCTAGCTTCTGTAGTCTCTGAAATCGA
>SCDY01002329.1:0-14643 GCA_004143825.1 Drosophila micromelanica | reverse complement strand
TATATATTTATATACAAAAAAAAAATATATATATATATATATATATATATATATATATATATATATATATATATATATATGTATTTATATAAAAAGCAACAGCATTCTCCAGAATTCATCTATGTATACATATAGCTGGCAATAACTAAGTAGTCTGTTGCCTAGACAACTTTTTTTCTGTGTTATTCATTATTATTACTGATTTTTTTTTTTAATTTTTTATCAAGTTTCAATTTGATACCATCATTACAGCCAAAAAGTTTACCTTTTTTCTCTGTTTATTTTTTTTCGTAATCAGATACTCACTTGTTAAGCTCAATGTATTTGCTAAATTTAAATACGCTTTTTAACAAAAATTATTTGCATATGTGTTTTTATTATTTACTTTATCTTATTTTTTAAGATATATACAATTTATAA
Source organism: Drosophila micromelanica (assembly GCA_004143825.1). NCBI lineage: Eukaryota > Metazoa > Arthropoda > Insecta > Diptera > Drosophilidae > Drosophila > Drosophila micromelanica. Next base: position 14,223 of record SCDY01002329.1, on the reverse strand, counting down.
TACCTCTTGTATAGGGAACCGAATAAAAACTAATTAACAACTAGTATACATATTAAATTTTATTTAAATTTTTAGACAAATATAATTTCTGTACACGAAAACAGAACATTACAAAAATGAATTAAAAAAAATTTTTCCTATTTCACATTTTGAAAAAAAATTGGTTACTAATGAAAGAAGCTAAGACAAATTCAAAAAGTTAAGAAAAAAATTGTATATAATATATAAATAATTAAAAAATAAAAGAAAAATACAACATCGTAGTATTTTAAAATTCGTTAAAATGTTTTATCAGGAAAATTAGCTGTAAGGCTTTTAATTTTTTATTATACTATAAACTACGTTATCTTTAATCGTTTTTGATTTTGCAACACAGTTTTTATTATAATTTACCCTTGATATTCATCACTTTTGCAGCTTTCTACGGACAGATACAGCAGCAGCATTGGCGATAGATATAGTCCACACTATTATCAGGTTTGAGATTAAACTGCGCTGCATGCGACCAGTGTTGTAAAATGTCATTGTGTTATGTGCATATAACATCGTCTTTGCTTTAACCGACCAAAAATCTTTTTTCTGCTCTAATAGCATATAATTACGCTTATTAATGAGCCTGAAGCTCAAACTTGCTTAACCAAAGTTAAATTAAATTTAATTTAAAAAAAAATCCAACAATAGGCTTACTCAATGAGCCTTGGGAAAATCTAATGCAAGATAAATGTTCCATAGATACAACGTTTTTTCTCTGTGCCCATAAATCTTGTGTTTAAACGAATAACATTTTAATATTGTGTATAAATAAGCTTCACAGATATGCAAATGTTCGAAAAGAGATATATACATATATATATATATATATATATATATATATATATATATATATATATATATATGTCATGTCGTGTTGTTTCGCTTATATGTGTGTGCTATAGATCAGTCACAATAGATCAAAATCCAACTGAAAAGTGAAAGAACTTTTGCTCTGATGATTTCGTTTTTGCTTTTGGCTTTTCTGTTTTATTCAGGGTTGAATGCCGCGGGCAAAAGAAAAAGTTTATGACAAAACATAACAACAACAAAGCTGAGGAAGAGGGAAATTGAGAAGCGCCCCTTCTCTATCGCACTGTCACTGCCTGCCCCCTCCCCCCGTCCACCCAGCCACCCTCGCAATTCACAGTTCTTCTCGGCGACTCGATGTCGCTGATTTTATTTGAATATGTTATGACAAAGCAGACAACCGATAAGCAAAACTAAGGCAAAAACTACAACAAAAAAAAAAATTTAAGAAAAATGGGGAGAAAAAAATACGAAAAGTTTCACTTTTCCCCATTGACTTTGGCCACTGTCCCTGAAATTGACAAACGAGCGGCAACAAGGACGCGGCTCGGAGCAGGCTCGACCTTCGCCTTTGCCATCATTCTTGCTGGCCGAGCTTTTGCCAACAATTGTCGCCCAGGCTGAACTTGATGCCCATAAATAATTTCAACTGCCAAAATATGCACAAATTTACATTTCCGCAGCGCGGAATTCTTGAATTCCCCAAACGAACTCACAGAATATTCGACATATGAGCCCATATTTATCGCACTTCAGATGTTTCAATATTTCTGTTTATTGTCATATTTATGCTTTTACTTGTTTTTTGTTGTTGTTGTTGTTAGAATGTCTTTTAAATATGCTTGGTGTTTTACTTACATATATTTACAGCATGAATTATATAGATTTTATTTATTTGTTGTATTCTTTTATTTTTGAAGATCCCAACAGTTGAACCTAAATAAAACTATAAAACTGAATGGTATTTTTAAATTATGTAATTTTTACATAATGTAAATCTAAAACCAATATGAAAAAAATGTAATACTTATTATAACAAGATCCATAGGAATAGTTATTACTTTTTTAACTTTAATCATTTTTAAAATATTCTACAAAACCAATTTTTTTTTTATTTATATAATAATTTATAAGTCTAATATTACAATCATTTTTAAAAGTATATATATATTGCATTGAATGGCATATGTATCTAATTTTTTGCAAAAATAAATGGATAAGTTCAGATGAATTTTTAGTTTATATATTTCATATATAAAATACAAATTTTTTTTATTTGTTTTACCAGTTATATTTTTCAACTATTTCTTATGTTATGATAGAGATTTAAATGTTTGGGTTATGCAAATAATTTTACAATGTGGGGATTTTTATATATTCTTAAGGTTCGAGATATGAGAGTATGCGGCATTATATATTAAATATATATATTTAACATGTATAAAATTATTACTAACAAATCTTAGCATTAATCGACATCTTGAATTGAGGTCTTTCCAGCGTTTTGAGACCAAGCTCAACTAACAAATGCATGAAAATAGTTGTTCCCAAACTGTTTTTTATTTGATTTTTATCAATTATAAACTATTTGCTTGCAGTCGCCCAGCCGCCTGGAAACCTCCGAACAGACCACAGGACGCCAGCTGCAGCGCGTTCTCCATTACTCGATGGCCCCGTGCCGGACACTGCCGGGCCTGAGACGCGCCGAGTGCGCCATACACGATGTTGACTGTGATGAAGTCTATCCGGGCATTTATATTGGTGATGCGTAAGTGCAGCCCTCTCTCTCGCTTTCGATATACTCTATTATATAGCCTATTAATGGATTCCCTTTGCAGCGCGGCGGCTAAGAACAAAACCTATTTGAGAATGATGGGGATTACGCATGTGCTGAACGCCGCGGAGGGCTGTCGTTATGGCCAGGTGGACACTGGCCACAGTTACTATCGGGATATGCCCAGCATTAGGTGAGTAGATGAAAGAGCAGCCAGGCAACATGATCACGTACATTACGTACATCCACTTATCGATTTTCTTTCGGTCTATCGATTTTGGCAATTTGATTTCTCACTCCAAATTTTTGATCAACAAACAAATTTTTTCTATTTTTTATTTACTCCACCGCACACCATTTTTTTTGTATATATATGTATGCGTACACACACTCACACACGCACACACACACGCATTTCATATCACTCACCTTGTCGCATTTGTGTTGTTGTTGTGTTGCTCGAAACATATATATTTGTGTGTGTGTTCAGACGCCAACATAAGGATTGCCTTTTTAGATATATGGGCTTCCCGATGATCGATGCGCCAACGACAGATATATCCCGTTACTTTTACGTGGCAGCCAAATTCATAGACAGCGCCATCAGCAGCGGCGGTAAGTGGCGAAACTAAAGCAGCATTCAAGAATAAACTTAAAAAAAAGCTCTCTCTCTCTCTCTATTCATTTTGTTTTTGGTACTACAGGTAAGATCCTGGTGCACTGCCTGGTGGGCATGTCGCGGTCCGCCACGTGCGTGCTGGCGTATCTGATGATCTGCCGTAAAATGTCCGCCGTGGACGCGATACGGACGGTGCGCATGCGCCGTGAAATACGACCAAATGACGGTTTCCTGCAGCAGCTGGCCGATCTCGACATGGAGCTGAAGCGCAAGAACCTATATCCCTATTAAGGCAATACAAACCCAAAAAAAAAACCCCAACACAACCAAAGAAATACACTCACACACACACACACACACACACGTACACATAACTATATATACTTTCTTAGTTAAGGCGAATTTAAATGCTGATGATTGAAAAATAATAAAAAGAACATGTGTTGTATTGCTAAGAAATGGGTTTTTACAATTAACCCAAAATATGATAAAATTTTTTTTGTGAATTGTGCAAGACATAAACGTGTGCTTAACAGAGTATACACCACACACACACACACACTCACATACAAGTACTACGTTTGTACAAAGAACCCAAATATTGAAACAAATTGTTAAAATCTAGAAATCGTGATAAGATACCACGACAAGGGTGAAACATAAGCGTATGCTAAACAGTTTATACCACACACACACACACACACACACACAACGTTTATGCGCTCAGATGTGTATATGTATTTATTTAAGATCGTGATGCAAAAAACTGTGCATATACATATATATTGTTTGTACACAATTTGCTTATCACAATTCCATATCACGTTTTGGGTGCAACGCATAAACGTGTGCAAAACAGTTATATACCACAAACACACACAAAAGCGTTGTTCTAAACTATTTATAAAGATATAAAGCTAACGACTTAACGGTAACTTGGTCTTCTGATATAAAATGCTGTTCAAATCAAATTGTATAATCATGGCAATATACATATATGTATATATATATTCGGCCATTCTTCCATTTGGGGTATCAAGTTACTTATCATTGTACACACACACACACTCAAAGTAAGAACACCCCTCACACCCCACCCCCACCCCACCACACACCTCCTTACTATATACAGACACATAGCGACCTAAGTATAGCTTTTATGCTGTACTATAAGATCCATGATCTTCAAAATAACGTAACAATAATTTCAAGGATCGAGCTGACATTTGATTACCATATGTGCATACATATGTGCTCACATATATATATACATACGTATATGTGAACATGTATGTATATCTAAAAGTAAATAGTATATACCTATACCTATACATATACACACATATTGATATACATGTATTCCTATAATATTTTTTGTATGCAACTCTTATAGTTATTATTATTGAAAACTTGATTTACGGTTCATGTCCTACCTGCATATATATAGTCTTATATGGGCATATATAAGAAAAAAAAAAAAAAAAAAAAAAAAAAAAAACATAATGAGAGAAGACATGAAAACAACACAATGAAACAATGTATAGAACACAAGATGCATATAAAAAAACAGAAAACTGATAAAAAAAAAGAAAACTGTGTAATGTTTAATGAGTATATACAACATGCATTACACACATACCCTATATTATACTTATACAAACAAACATATATGTGTGTATATTCAACTATTGTACAATGAAATAGCAAAGCTAACGAAAAAAATGATTAAATGAATAACAACAAAATACCAAAAGATTAAAAAAAAATAAAAACAAAACGAGAAAAAACCCAAAATTCATATTTTCTAGAACATGTATGAGCAAAAAACCAAGAAAACAAACTAAACTAGTCTTTAAGAAGTGATTAATAAAAGAAACAAAAAACAAAAGAATTATAAAAGATTGAAAAAGATAAATTTGTTTAAGCACTTGTGACCATATAATGCATATAAGTCTGTCATGATATCTGTTTAAGTCAGATAAACAAAGCAGAAATTTCTTAATGAAACTGGGTAGAATATGAATATATTTGCCATTTTTATTGCCGCTAGCAATATCCAGACAGTCTGAATCGCTGTTAGATAACATATATATTGAGATCATTCTAAATTTAAGTACAAGCAATGTTTTGTTCTCAAAATTACATCAACTTTCGAAATCTTCCATATTTCTGAATTAAATATATGAATCATTTTAAATTTCATTATTGATCGTAAGTATTGCACAAAAAATGGGAAATTTCCAATATTAAGCATAAATTACTCATCACACGAATATTATTACTTTAAACAAGTGAAAAGCGTTCCTAATTAATTTTTCAACATTTTTTTAATATTTGGTAATTTAATTCGACTTTTTGTACATCAAAGTTTTAGCATTGCAAGAACAGATAATAAAATAAAAATTTTAATCTAAATTAAAAAAAAACGTCTATCTTGACCAAGTTTTATCAACGTTTGCACTTGATTTTAGTAAAATGCTTGGATGTTTCTCTGAGTGTATTATAGCTCAGAGAATTAAAATTATCTTGCTTTCAGCTGAAACTTGATACACTTCGGTTTGGTTCTTAAATTAAGTTTAACTTAAACAAATGGATACTGAAAATGAGTATTTTTTAGTTGGGTTCAGATTTCGGATTGATTTCTTCTCATTGCGTACATTTATTATTAAGGAAATTTTCGTTACTTTCAATAAAAGCGTATTTGTACTTGTATTATGTGCATTTAAGCCAGTGCATTGAATGTCTTTTAATATGGCTATATCTTTTTAACTGCCAAAGAAGTTGAGAATTATGAACCGGCACTCAAAACTACTACTACATCAAATCTGATTACTACACATTATATTAAGCATATTAAACCTCTGGGGTGTGCTCATTTTATGGTACCTTCTTCGTTTTTTTCATAACCTATAAAAATATGGTGAGTCTATATGTTTTTTTTTTAGTTTCCGCCACCAGCTGGGAAATCGTTTAAAATTTAATTTTGTGGCTCATACTTACAAATTGCCACCGTAAATCCAATTGCTTCTGGATGATGTTCATATGTTTTTTCTGAGATTCTGAGACTCTGTCAGCGGGAGCAGCTAGGAGTTAGTTATGGGTGGTTCGTGGATGGGGAGGGGGAGAGGTCGGGAGTCAGTGGAGCCATTATCTAGACATTAGTTGCGCCTGCTAACTGCCTGGCAACACCTGCAGCGGCGTCGACTGGTTATCAGCTCTGTGTGTGTGTGTGTGTTGTGCCTAAAAGCCGTGCTTGTAATTAAAAGAAATTGCTACCTGGAGCATGTTGTGCGGTGGGCAACTGTTTTGATGCCTGGACGGACGGACGCTCGCTCCATCGCATAGTTGACCCTAATTTAAAACTATCAATAACTGCGCCACAAGAACACTCAAGATTGTAGATTTCGATCTCGCGCGCGCAGTCCAAACAATAAAATTAATGTCTCCGGCGGCTTTAACTGACCAGCGGGCCACTTAAGAGACCCGCACCATCGCCCAGCGTCGAACAGGTAGCAGTCGTAAAAAGTCGTTAAGCAACAACAAACAGGCGGTCAGGCAGCAAAAAACTATCAAACAGTTTGTATACCCTTCTTTGAAAGTAAAAATTTTTGGTTTTTATTTAATTATATTTATAGGCAGAACTTTAACACAAAATTAAGAATACAATACAAATTCTTAAGTATAAGAAATAGTACAAATTTTTAAGGTAAAGCGTTTATACAAAATTAAAAATAAAAATTAAATCCATGATTTTTGTCAACAATTATTTGCACAGATTCAATAAAACACAAGGACAACAAATCCAAATAAACTCTTTTTGAAAAAATTAAATTTTAGATAATTTATTTCAAAAAAATCTATAAAACTCGAAAAATTTAAAAAATATTTTGCAGATATTAGTTTCATAAAGTTCTGCTTAATGTTTTCAATATTTAATTGAAAATGCATTGATAAGGTATTTATTGAAATATATTTAACTTATATCAACATACAATTTCAAATATTAAACATATTGTCTAATAAGAGAATTAATTTAGATAAATTAGATTAAATTTTTTTTTTTTTTAATTTTACAGTTGAGCCTCAATTTATGCAATTAACAATTTTGCGCCCTGCCTTTTATATGAAGTTTAAAACTAGTGTAGATATTATTGCTAGTCAATTAACCTGGTATTGCATAGTGTAATTGCTTGTTCTTCTATTTTATTGGCTCTGGTCAAATGGCAAGGGCGTCCAGCAGCGTAAACTAGTTTCAATTTTTTTCCTTGTTTTTTTTTTGTTTTTTTGGTTTGGGTTGGCGTTTCGAAGTCGGTTTCAATGTCGGGTTTTCCCAGCCAAGCATTGCAGTTCCTGGGCTAAGCTGCTAAAAATCATTTTTCAAATACACACATTTAAGCCCCGTTGCGAGTGTCCGCCGTCTCCGAGTGATCCCCCAACTGTGACACATGTTCCGGCTGGCAAATAGACGAGCAAGAGGAGAAGGAGGAGGAGGGGGAGGACAGCAAACGCACATGAAACAATTATTATTATTAATAAGTTAGTTTTACTCCACGTGCGTTGGGTGCTTTCGACCCGGTCTAGAAGGGGTGGGAGGGTGCGTTGATGAGCGCCAAGATTAAGCATGAAAAATGTTACGAATTTCCCTGTAATTAATCTTCATCTGCGCTAAATGGAATGAGGCAGACACGGACCAGAACTCAGCAACAGCAACAGAAACAGCAACAGAAAACTAAAAACAGAACCATGGCGCATGCAAAAGAGTTAAATAATAAGTACACACACACTCACACTCATATAGTCAGCTTAAGATACCCACACACGCATTCGCATTCACATTCATATTCACATTCGCACTCGCTTGTACACAACTACCCTTGGCGCCCAATTCCAATTGTCCTTAAGCTCAACAAATAGTTGAAGGGAACAGCTGCTGCTGTGCACGGCACCATCAAAGCTCTCATGGGTGTCCTGTTAGCTAGGTTAATGGCAACGCAAATAAATACATGTTTCATATGTACATACATATATATATGTATTTTGCATATATAACACGGATAACTAGCTATGCAAACAGTTGTCGCTGTCAGTTAGATATATTTTCAAATGGGCACAGCGCCAAGTGTCATTTAATTGTATCGTTTATAACGAGAATATTGACTGCATTATAACTCAGACTTTGTAGACCCTAAGCTAAAACATATGCAATATTATATTGTTATGATTCTGTTTTTTTTTAATTTTAACTATTGTTATTATTATAGTAGTTAGACCTTTTGTTTTATGCAGAATTACATCTTCAGTACCTGTCAAAACGTTTACGAATGACGCACAAAGCATAATGCATGAAAACAAACGCTCTCGCGAGAGTAAATGCCAGAGTATAACAGTAAACGGTACTTTATATATTATAATAAAGAGAGTTTTAGGTTTACAGTGGGGAATAAGGAATTTGACACTTTTTAAAATAATAAAAATTGTATTAAAAAATCGAATTGTTTTAAAATTAGGTACTTTTAAATTGTTTCTCTGAGTGTAGTCTGCTCTATATACAGTAGCTAAATAAGTCAAAATGCGCAAGGCAATGGCTTTTATTTTGGTGATAATCTACCTATTATGATTTATGTCAAATATTGTGTTATGTTTCATTAAGACTATTTTTACCATATATATATATATATATATATATATATATTAACAGCTCGTTCAACAATGCAACTGCTGAGTCAGACAGTTTGATGAAATACAGATACAGATGCGGAGACAGCTCAGCCTCAGATACATAAATTCAAGCTTATACATACACACACACATAAACATATATATGTATGTGTGTATGTGCATAAATTATTATTCCATTGGCTACTAAAACTTCTATACCGTAAGAGTCGAGCCAATAAACAAATTAATATGAGAATTTGCGACAATTTATGGCAGTTATAAAACGTTTATTTATATGTGGGATAAATAATTTTTATGTATACAAACACAATGCTGAGAATCATTTAATATCCTAAGCAAATGGTTATTGGGTATATTAAGGCAAACAACAATATAAAATAAAGAAAATATACCTATATGTGGTATAAATATTTTGAAATTGATTTAACTATCAAAATTTGGAAAAACCGTTTTCCACAATAATAGTATAAACTTAAACTTAAAGTAATGTGAGAGTGATTGATATTAGTATCGATAATTTACCATTAATTTTTAACTAAAATCTTTTCCGAACATTTTGTTAAATAAATTACAGCCACAAATAATTAAAGTCAATTTTTCTTAATTTACAAAATTTGAAAATTGAAACATTTAACAAATTTAAAAGAATGTACTGTGGAATTAGAGTTAGTTTAGAGCTGACTGCAGGGTAGAAAACCGTTTAAGTGTTTTTTAGTTTGAAATTTTTGTTTAATTTATACGTTTCGAAGCTAAACAAAATATTGACAGAATGAAAGCACGAGTTCACGAGCTGCCTTAATATGAATGAAAGGTGTAGAGCAAATATAAAGTGCACTGTTTGTATTAACACACACACACACTCACACACACACACTCACTCACTCACCTTACGCACTCAAAATACACACACACACAGACGCAAACACCGCAATGAATTATGATCTTGTAATTTGACCAAGTTTTTGAAGGCTTACACATTTACACATGTCGGTTGGCTTAGTACAAATATCAAATGTAATTTTTGAAGTGCAGCAAAATTTGCCCGTACGCCGTATCGGAGGTTGCGCTGTCGGGGTGGCATGGGCTGGCTGTGGGTTGTGTGGGTTGGGTGGGTTGGGTGGTTTTGGGGGTGGGTGATGCGGTACCGTTTGAAAATGTGGGTCTGTGGTCGCCGTTGGCAGTTAGGTGAAGTGAAAAACAATAAATAATGCAGCCAATTAAAACTTTGGCTGTTTGCTCGCCACGCACAGCAACAAGCAACAAGCAGCAGCAACAACAAGAACGCCCACACATTCGGGCATACAAGCAGCAAGAGGCAGCAACTAATTGACAAACAACAGCAAATTGAATGCAATAAAGCACACATACACACACACACACACACACACACACGCACAACTTTGTTTGTTGTGTAGTATTCTGGGCATGTGCATTAACAATGTGATTGACTGACAACAATCAATTAAAAACGAAAAATCAATGCAGTCGCAGTTGCATCAGTTTTGGCATCAGAATGCGCTCAAGCAACTGAAAAAAGAAAAACAAAAAAACACCCGAGCCTTGGCAGTTCAAATTATTATAAACTTCTTCACTTTAATGGAATTGTTATCAAAACACATTATAAAAAGCAACGAGCGCCAATAAATGCACTTTGTCAATGCCAATTCACACAATAAATCTACAGCCAGATAGCAGCAGCAGCAGCAGCAGCAGCAGCCGGGTCCGACAACTCAGCTATAAAGAGTAAGAGAGCGAGTGAGATGGTGATATGAAAAGTGAAAGAGAGGGAGGGAGTGAGCAAGCAAATGCCAACACAGATCCAGGAAGCCAGTCAGACGGTTTCTGTGAGTTTGACAGCCCAACAACAGCAACAACAGCAACGGCAACAGCAACGGGCGAGCTGCAACACAATTTATTTGGCGAATAAAAAAATACCCTAATAGCATTAATAAAGCGCTCTAATTTCAAATGTGATTTGAGTTTAATCAAATAAACAACAAAAGTTGCGTATTTAAAAATCAATTGGTTAAGCTTGAAAAAGCAGCTGTAAACCAATTATTATTAATTTGAATTTGAATTTTCATTAATATATAAAGGGTATTTGCTTTCCTAATATAAAACGTTGATATTTTTGATATATCATATATTGATATATTTTCAAGCTTAAATTTTAAATTGGTTTTCTTTTATAAATAGTTAACTAAATCATGTATTTATAGTTATTTGTTATTTTTGTTCTTATGCTGTTTCGAACCCAGTTTCATCTGCAGATAAATGTTGTATTCACATATAATTGGTCCTATATTTAATAAATGTTACAAAGTAGAGAGCATTTTCGGCGCATTCGCTGCACTTGGCCAGGCCATTGAAACAAAAAGCTGATATGAAGCAGACTTTTGCCAGGGAGCTTCCAAACAAAAATGCACAACGAGTTTCGGGTTTCGTTTTCGAAGTTCAATCGTTGTTAATGTCTGCCTGCAGTTGTTGTTGTTGTTGTTGTTATTGTTGTTGTTGCGGCTGCGGCTGGCTTTGGTAAGCTTCGATTTCCGGCGCACAATTTACGCACAGCATCTTTGAGATACATTTGTATCTGCAACAGTGTAGTCATTGTTGCACATGTTAATTGTGTATCGGTGAGCTTTTAAAGCTCGGCCGATCGGAGCACAGTAAATTATTTTCAATTTATCTTGTTTTTTTTTAGGAATTTAATATAAGAAAATTGAAATCAATTTAACAGAAAGTACATCAATTATCTAATAACATATAATATGGTTGATATAGTATTAGTTTTCCTTCAAAAAAGGATATTAGCTCAAATGTGAGAAGGGATCTATGTAAATACACTAAAAGCAACCAGCTGCTAACTGTATACGGCAGGCATTGACCCCACCGTGCCGGCCACGTGCCTCTGGCCACATAAAACTTGAGCTTCAATTGGAGCTTCTGCTTCTGCTACCTGCGCATGTTGGCCAAATTGCAGCCACGCCCCAACACAAATTGCCTGCCCGGAACGAGGCACGCACAGCAGTTGGTTCGATGTGGAGAGTTCTCTTTCGAGTGTGTGTGTGTGTGGCAATTGGGAGCACTTGGGCTCCAACGAACATGGCTGAAGATCAGCCTGCTGACACCTTCAATTTTGGGTGCGCCGGCGCGACAGTGCGCCCTTCCAATCCTGGACAACGGCGCCAGGTGCTGCTATTAGAGCTCATTATGCTGGCCGTGTCCGACACTTTGTTGATTTCCCGCTGACATATTGTGGATTTTAATTTTTTTTTTTTTTGCGGCTGCTGACGTGCCACTAACAACTATTTATTTTTGTCTTTTCATTATTAATTTTGTTTTCAACGTTGTTTTTGTTTTTTTTTTTGTTTTTTTTGAGAGTCGGAGTTGAAGTCGCCACGCTTCGTCGCCTGTGTGCCGGCGTGCGAAATAGAAGAATTGTCTAAATTAAAGTTGAAAATTAAAAACTTCACACGCACCATTGTAGGCAAGGGTGGGGGCTGGGGTGCAACAAGAACAAGAACAACAACAACAACAGCAAAGAACCCACGCATTTTGATTGACGACAGCGGCAAGTGTGATAAGAGAACGGCTCGTAAAACAGCAGCAAAAAAAAAAGGAAATTTTATAACCACCATGACACAACGCAAATGTGAGATGCGCCCAGTCAGTTAGTTGAAGATTTTTTTATTTTTTTATTTTTGACTTTTAATTAAAGCAACGGTTTTGGTTACGCTGAAATTACATTTAGATTCTGACGAAGCCATTTATTATGCACTTCAAGACAGTTTAAGTATTTATAAATTAAATGTATGAGAAATATGACTTAAAGATCGTAATAAAAAGTATTGGTTGAGGTATTTGTAAATATTTATTTTTTTTTGTAACTACATATTTACAAAATCTGAATTAAACATAATAATGTAGCTGCCAGCAAGTATTCAGATTTGTTTAAGTAATATCTATCTATATCTATCTATATATATATATTAAGTGTAACAAAAATGTTTACTTGTCTTATTTTTAAAGATTTTAATGAATTAGTTATATCAAAGGTTTTTTGTTTTTGTTTCTCAAATTACTTTAATCTTTAAGCAATTATTTTAATTAATTAAATAATTAATTATATTTGATGTATTTTATTAAAATATATTCAGATTACTCAAAAATGTTGCAATATTTATTTTCACACACTTTTTTAAACCCATAAGTATATATTATATTTTGGTTATTTATTTTTAAGATTATGTTCAATTCAGTCAAAGGTTTAATTTTTTTTTATTATGTATCTGAGTTCCAAAAATTGCGCTTTATAGCCTGATGTAAAGTAAGGCCAATAAGTATGTAAACGAAACAATTTATCTATGATTTTCACAGCTTTTAGCTAACTTTTCGCACGAACAGCGTACTGGCCTCGCAATGCAGGCCACAAAGTCTGTGCAAACTGCTTTATTATGCCTTGTTGAGCGGTGAACCCTTGGGCATTGTGGCTCTAACACTTGTTACCAATTAAGCAAATCGACGCGAATGCGAGTTTCGCGTCCACATCCGCATCCGCATTAGCCCATGGGCCCAAAAAAGGGGTGAGGGCGTCATGCGTCAGCGGACTGAACCAAAAAAAAAAAAAAAACACAAAAATCAAGAAGAATAGAAAACTAGAAAACTAAAATGAGAAAACTAAACAATGAGAATGCGTTGCTGATGAATTACTTGAAGCGTTCAATGCGTGGAAAAGTTGATGTTGGTCAAGTGGCCAAGCGGGCAGCAAACAGCAAACAGCACCACCCCCCCCCCCCCCCCCTCTGGATTGCCAGCCACCTACCAAAGAGTGACGAATTGCTTCGCTGCCCCTGAAAACTAAAGTGCAGCCAAAAAAGAGTGCAGCCTGGGTTGCGAGAGGGGACAGACGACCAACAAAGACGCTAATGGTGATCAATCTTGAGAGCTTGCATTTATGTATGTGTATCTGTGTGTGTGTGTGTGTGTGTGTATTTGTGGGTAAGCCTGGCTCTTTACCAAACATATTTCACATGTCTGGCAGCGCTTAATAATTTGACAGCTCCTTTGACAGATGAGCCCGCCTGCAAAATAGCGTGGCGAACAAGTAGCGCGAGCTCTCAAACTGACATCCCACCAAAAAAAAAAAAAAAACAACAAAAAAACAAAAAACACCACCTCCCCACAAGCCACCCCTATACAATAATAAATTAGCCCAAAAACTGTAAATGCACGCGCAGAGCGACAAAACGCAATTTGGACGCGGAAACAAAAAAAAAAAAAAAAAAATAATAATAAAAATAAAAAAAAAAAC
>SCDY01002328.1:0-14647 GCA_004143825.1 Drosophila micromelanica | reverse complement strand
TTAATTCAAGTACGTTTTGAACTCAATTTTTAAGTATGAAAATACTAAATACTTAAATTGTCGGACTCAAAAAGTCGTACTTGATATAAGTACGATCTGATTGACTTTAGTAATATTAATCTTAGTGAGATATCAAGTCTGAAATGTGCCGTTTCAAGTACAGAATACTTGATTTTTTCTCTCTGTGTAGTAACATGAAAAGTAATATCAAAGGTCACAGCCTGTATCAATTAGTGCAGAGAATTTGACGTTGTTGCAGGACAATTTCTTAAAAATGCATTTTCCACCATTATCGACAGTTTTCATCATTGTATTAGCATTTCTGCCTTCTTTCCTCTCTGATTTTCCTAAACCTGGGCCGTCAGCTGCTCTATGCCCTGGTTTGCCGCACTTAAAACATTTCATCGGCTGTTTACATTCTGTTGCCAAATGGTTTGGGTCGCCACATTTAAATCATTTCTGTTTCTGCTCGTTATTTAAATCTGGTTTCTTGTTTTCGGTACTACTTTGAGTTTTGATCGCACCAGGCACTTGAAGGCGACTACTACGAATTTTCTCATAGACTTTAATTTGCTCTTTTAGCTCTTGAACTGTTTTATCTAGATACAAGTTGCTTTTGCTACTTCTTGAATCAGGTATGCCTTCTATAAAGTATTCTATCAAGTTTGTTTGATCCAAATTAACGGGTCTGCCTATTTCCATAAGACTATATAGGTCTTCCCTATAATCTTCACTCTGACGCTTACGCCTGTTCCGCAACATACGGTGAACTTCGATTGAGGAAACTTCGGTCCGGAACTCCGACAACAATGCTTTTTTAAGTGATACCCAATTTGAAATACCGTATTGTCTACGCACAAATATTTTCGCTGCCCCTTTTAACAACTTTTTAAAGTATATGAACTTCTGAAGATCATTCCACTGCACCGCGACAGCATTGTCTTCAAACTCCTGAATCCATTGTTCAATAGATGGCTAACTCGATCCATTAAACTGTGAAAGTGAGTCCTCAATATCACTCAAACTAAATGTTGTTCGTCCGTTCCCTACATCACAACTTTGACCAGCATGAAGAGGTCCAGCATCTCCATACTTAGTACCACCATCCGAACTCTCATCAATTTGCAAATTAAAGTGTTCGAGGAGTAAAGTCAAAAGTTTGTAAAGTTGGCTTTCTACCTGCCGTCGGCAAGTTCAACTCTGCCAACTTTTCTTTTAGTGCACTAACCGTTAATGCCAAAATTTCGTCGGTATTCATCTTGTGTTCACTGTTGCTCGCTTTTCTCAAATACTGAAAATGTAAACTTATTAAAAAAGAACAATATATGTAACTTAGTGGTAAAATATTATCATTAGTTTTAATGCTCCGTTTGATTTGTTACGTCTCTTTGCCGCCAAATTCCGCGCTGTCTGTCCTCTGTCTACCGACTATAATGTTGCAAATATATTCGATATGTATGATCGACCACTTCGTGTCTTCTTTTGGATTCCCACATACATACAAAGTCAAAATTTTGTCTACCGATTTTCTAGGATTTTTTTTGCAATAGTAAAACTCTGATTCATCACGACAATATCAAATGATAGTGTGGCACAGCTCTTAGGAGTTGTGCAGCTGAAATTGTGGAGTGGGGGTTGGAATCCCGCGCTGGGATAGTATTGAATTGCGTAGCAACAGAGAACAGCAGTGACCGGACGCGGCCTAGCAGCAGCAGATGGTTGCGCAGACAGCCACAGCGGGCAGCATTTCGAGGGCGAATATAAGGCGGGCCTCTGAACAAGAGAAGTCTAAGCCACAATTTATCCAGCAAAAGAAAAAAAAAATACGGCGGAAAGATCCTGCAACATCCTTGTCATTGACAAGCAGTGAATCCTACAACATTAAAAACAAAAAATATATATATATAAATAAAGAAATATAACATATTTTTTTTCTGAGATCCTTGAGTCTAAACGTAAGCCCTTTGTTTTAAGGAGACTGAAACCCTTTTTTAAATCACAGGCAAGACATATGGCAACGTCCATATTCTCGGATAGGCCCTCGAGGTCCACACGAGACGAAATGTCTTGTTAAATGTTGGTTGACAAGCTACGGAACTGGGGAACTTCGACGGCCACTCAGACCCGTTGAGTTTTCTGGAACGCTTGGAGGCCCCGTCCTGGGTGAGTGTCGACCAGCTACCCCTTACCATCTCCGGATTACTTTCCGAACGGGCTGAGGGTTGGTTTCGTACGTTTCGGATGCAAGACGCAACTTAGGACTTCTTTAAGAAGACGTTCCCAGATTTCTTTTTACCGCCCCGCTACTTCCAACGTTTAAAGGACACCATCCGGACTTGGTATCAACGCCCAGGTCTGCTTGATCGACTTGCGGCTTATGATGCAGCGAGGGCAGTACACCCTGGACAGAAAGCTGGACCGGATCTATGAGAATGTCTTACCGGATTCCCAGCTGTTCACGAGGCGCCATGAGTTCAACACTTAACCTCAAGACCTCCACTCTGAGGCGACCAACCGGATGATTAACCAGGGCTCAGACCTCGACATTTATTGCGTACATGCAGAGTGTACACTATGAGTCCCGGTTAGCATCCCGGATGCTCAAATGATTAAGGACTCACGGGTTCCGGTTGACTATCAAGCCTCATAGTTACGGTCTCTCTTCGCCCCCCAGAAGTAAAGAGAGAGTGTGAGAGAGTGTAAGCACTCCCTTAAATCACAGGCTAAGCTTTGGCAACGTTGGAATTATTGAAGTTCTAAGTAAGTTCTACAAATGAGGCACGCAAATTCAATCCAGCCGCAGAAAAAGGCTAGCAACGGCCGCCAGCAACAACAGAACAGCAGCGGAGGAGCAGCAACAAAGCGAGCAGCAGCAACAGCGGAACAGCAGCAGTGAGAACAACAGTAGCAGAAACGTTGAGCAGTTGTTGCAAAACGGAGATTTGACTGAGGTACGGTAAGTGGAGGTAAGTGGGAACTAAAAGTTCTAGAAATAGGAAAATAATTTCTCGAGTTCCAAGATTTAATTTTACATAATTTTGTATAGACTTTCTTTTGTAAAAATAGTTTTGTAGGATTGCGAACCCTGGCATAGGCAGATTAGATGTTGAACTATCGATAGCAGTTTAATGCGAGAGCTCTTTAGAAAAAGCAAGTAAGTGTAAGCATTCGACTTAAAGAGGACACCGTGGGTGCGAATGTTGCAAATTAAAAGCGAAGATATAAGATGTACTTAATTTAAATTACTCTAAGAAAATAACTCATATAATAAACGTATAATAATCAATCGGATGAAGAATGGTGAAATTACTTACTAGTTTGGAAGCCGATTCTTACAAACTAGAGATCTAACTAAAGATCCTTACAGTTATTTATATAAAACGAAATAAATTTAAAGGCTCTTTAAATTAAATAAAAATTCCATTATCTACCAGTAAAAAAATTTAGCTTTGTGCCCGTGTGTTAAGACGTAATTGTCAAAAGGCCCGTGCCTATGTGAATGAATGTCTTGAGCGCCTCTGCACTCCCGGTGTTCCGAGAGCCCTCGACGATCCGTACGCCGCTCCGGGCACTCCAATCCACTTTCCGCTGGTTGCTTCGGTGTTCCAAGGCTATCCCACAAGATATTCGATCGATGCTGACATTACAAAAGAATATTAATTGATAATAATTAAATATACAGTATTTTTCAAGTGCATGGCACCTCCTACTCAGCTGGTCCCGACTAGAGCAATCTTACAAAGTTATACAAATGGCCAGCGTTTGTGGGCCCTCAGGTTTAATAAGGCTTCAAGTACCATATTACATTATTTGAAATATTTATTATTTTATTTTCCTTTTTTTATTTTTGTATATTTTGTTTTATGTTACATTTTAATATTTATATATATATATATATATATTTCACATATTTTGTTGCAAACAATATCAATATTTGTTATAACCTAATAACTGATGCTCATAATTGTCATTTATTTTTATTTGTATGTATAATTGATTGTTGATTTTTAGTGTTTTTACCGTTCCTTTATATATTTTCGACCTTTTGTCAGTTAAGAATACATAAAATTAATGTAAAAAAATTATACTTAAAAACAAATGTAGAAAGATGCTAACATTAAGTACCAAAAAAAGCTTAGCAGAAGCTTTATTTTTCTAGTTAATTATGAATTGTTAAGTTCGTGTTTGCATTTAAAGTAAGTACTCTCTGAATTGCTTCAGCGCGTGCGGTAAATATGAGAAGGTAGTAATTTGTAGGTATTAACATTAAAAAGCAATGGAATAAATATGTCTGTCAATCCTAAATACTCTCCACCTTGTTACATTTGGTTGACAATTCGAAAAAGCTTAAAGGTAGGCGTGACATTATTTTATTTTTATATGTAAAGCAATAACATTATAAGCTGTGTATTAGTGTTTAATTGTACAAATATTTTGTTATTTATTTGGTTTAGTATCTCTCTGTATATAAGTCATGCCAAAAATAAAATTCTTTGCATTATGATCATATTTGTATGTTTTGTGTATTTATGAAAAGTAAGTGCAAAAACATATATACATAAAAATTGAATACAGTCAGTACATATGTACATAAAAATATAATTACCAATTTGCAGACGATTCTAATATGTCCACGAAATGTGTCCTAGAATTTGAATGATTATGGCCATGTTCGCCTTTATTTGTATGTATGTATATGCATATACCAAGGTATGCCACACGATGTCTGCTATCCCTATAAACCATTTCATTCATGTATTTTTTTTTTTTTTTGTCAAAAGAACTAAGGTTGAAAACTATAGTTCGGGGTATTTATTTTAGAAACTATGGGTCAGGAATCAAATTATATAAGCAATAGACTAAGAACAAACATTATTTCGTGTATTGCCGGTTTAAGTATTTAAGTGTTTTTTGTACACTCAAACGGTATTATAAAACCTCAAAATGTGTATTACTGGACCATAAACTATGTCGTCCAACAATCTGTTAAAATAAAGTTACTGTAATAATTTCGAGTGTCCCGTTCCGAACCAAATACATACAAATGCTTTAATTTAACTCCTATTTAAACTATCGGCCAAAAGTTAAGTTTAAAATTTACAAATAGAAATGTATATCAAATCTGTTATGTGTCTTCTTCTTAAATTATTACAAAACTTACTATTATTCCGATTCGTTATGCTGGAAATGTCGATCGAAATTTAAGAACTAATTTAAAAAACCATATTTAAAAATTATGCGCAAATCGGCAATCTTGACTCTTCTCGTTATTTACATGCAGGATATTTAATTTGTTAAATATTAAAGTTCCAGTCTTGCTTCTGGCATGTGAATTTATGAGATTTATATATTTATATTGAAAATTTACATTGTTCAATTTTCGTTAAGCCTATATTTGAGTGATCAACGGGACCCTTCGTAGAAGCTATAATTGATAGAGAATTTTTCCTCTAATTTTGTTTAAAGCATTCTTAGTATATATTATGCACTAAATAGTACTATAACTTAACATTATTGCATGAGTTTCTCTTGATTTGGGTTTATATTTGGGAATTTATAAACTATATACTTAATAATTTATAGTTATTTTAATTTTGCTTTCATACGAAATAAGAGTTATTTATTAAAGCATATTTTTCGATTTTGA
The DNA here is from genome assembly GCA_004143825.1 of Drosophila micromelanica. Classification (NCBI taxonomy): domain Eukaryota; kingdom Metazoa; phylum Arthropoda; class Insecta; order Diptera; family Drosophilidae; genus Drosophila; species Drosophila micromelanica. Next base: position 9,000 of record SCDY01002328.1, on the reverse strand, counting down.
TCTTTTTGTTTGGTTTATTTGCCATTCTTCCAACTAAAGCTTTCGATGTTTTTAAAAGAACAAACACACCACTTCCGCACTAAAAAATTTTTAAAATCGAAATATTCTACTATCTTCTACAATCGTAGCATTACCAAAATGAGCGCTATACTTAACAAGAGTACTGTGAAATCGGGGGATTGCCGATATATTTCAATTTGTTTGTTCTTACATATATTGGTTATAATATAAATCAAACTTATATTGAGCTTTCATTTGTCAATTTCAAAATGTATCAGTTATATTGATTATAAAAATGGACGGTTGTTTTTTTGGATTTTAATTACGTCAATTTTCAACTCTTAAAGTTTTAAAAAATATCGAATCGTTTGTTAAATAATTGTGCTTTGTCATGGAGAGGAGGTACACTATACCAGGATCTATCCCATCATAATGTGTACACATATTTAATTAAACACAGAGCTCTAGGAGAGCTGGCTCGATTGAGAGATACCCTGAACCCTACTATTATGTGAGCACATACAAGTTTTATAAACATAAACGTGGTAAGATAAACAGAAAATAAAAAGTACTGTCGCGGTGTGTGTACGTCTACGTGATACCCTGTACCCTATTGAAATAAGGCAAAACGGTTAAATATTATTGTGCAAATCAATGTAACAGGTAGAAGGAAGCATTTCCGACCCCATAAAGTATATTTTTGGTTAGTATCAGGAACTTATTCAATATAGCCATTTTCGTATGACTGTATAAATGCGTCGATCTCAAGGACTTCATAATAGGTTATCTTGAAGTCTTTAAGCTTGTTTTCGGTTAATATGTTGTCATATTGGCTTGCCTATTCGATCCAAATAAAATAATTAATTATTTAATTATAATAAAAAAATTATATTCAAGTACTACAGACTTGAGCTTTAGTTTGTATATAAATTAAAATGCTCTTGTTAAGATCTAATAGTATCATAATGATCATACTTCAGTTAAAAAGCTTTCAACAATCAAATTTTCACAGTAATGACCAAGCACAGCCAGGGAGCAGGAAGCAACAATTGCTAAAATGGAGTATGTTCCCGATGATATTACTTTGTGGTATCCTAGTTTCTTTACCCAGTGGTGGACTATCCTCAGCCGAACGTTGGCCTATCTGATCACTGAAGCGTCGTATAAGCTGAAGTTCTGGCGATCAACGAAGTGCTAAATATATATAGACATTGAAACACAAACTATGACAGTATTGTCAGCTGCACCAAGGCAGCCATCAAATCCTTAACATTAAAATCCTTCCCCATTGAAAAAGGGTAAAAATGTTATAACGGTTTTAAGCAAATGTATATAAAAGGCAGAAGACAGCATCTGACCTCAGAAAGTATATTAATATTTTCTTGATCAAGACTACGAGCTGATTGATTAATCCTAGTTGATTCAGCCACTGCAGTATTGACATGGTTACATATTAAAAAACAAATAAGATTGCTCTAGACGGGACCACCCGACTAGTAGATACCCTGAACCGACACTTGATAAGTATTGAGATTGTAAAAAATTAAAAAAAAACAATTTTATTAATAATTACCATTAGCTGCACAACGCTTATCGGCAGCACCGCACTCCTATTTAAATTCACTTATGATATAAAATAATTGCTAACGCAATTCTGGTTTTTCATAAAAATTATAAATATTAAAATAATTATTTATGATTAAAAAAGAAAATATAAATTCCACACTGCTTGTACTTCAGCCAATAAGCTGATTAGCCCCCACTACGGGAAAAAGATTCTTAATTTGCTAATGGTTGATCGTATGCTTTACGCAAACATATTGCTGCTTCTAGTGTTTATAGTTTGGGAGTTATGCTCAAAAAAATAAAGTCAAAAAAAGTTTAACATCGATAATAAGAAACTATACGAGTTATCGATCTTTTGAAATAAACTTGATCGTATATAGAGTATTGTGCTTTTGTAGTCTCTGATATGGACGCGTTGATACAAGCAGACGGACGGACAGACAGACAAACATGGGTAAATGCAATGGGCTCAGGGTAGAAACATTGTTTACAACAAGCGAGAAGGCTCCAGTCGGGGCCGCCCGATTAGGATATACCCTGAACCCTGCGATCTAGCTCCATAAACATTTTAGCTCGTTTATACATATATACACAAATTCACACATACACACACACACATTAAAATGCACGATGTACTCACTTTACTCGGTGCGCGTGCCCTCAGTACAGAAATGAAATCTTTGTTTTCTTCTAAACGAAATGTATGATCGTTATGAAATTTTCAGGACTTATTAGGGACATCAAAATCTATGTACAAACTAATTTTCAGGTCTGTAGTATTTGATTTGCGATTTTTTTGGTTTTATCGATATTGGGGGCGATTGGGAGGTATCCAAACCAGGAATGTTTTAAATTCTTCGTATGCTTTACGCAAACATAACAAAATAAAGTTTTGTGGCTCTAGCTCTAATGGTTTGGGAGTTATGCTTAAAAAACCGGGTCAAATTAGCGATAAATATCGATAGTAAGAAAACGGAAAGAGTAATCGATCTTTTGAAATAAACTTGATCTGCGTATGGTATATACGAATCGGATGAGTCCAAGATCAGCTTTCTAGCTTGTGTAGTCTCTGAAATCGCCGTGTTCATACAGACGGACAGACAGACGGACATGGCTAAATCGACTCGGCTAGTGATGCTGATCAAGAATATACATACTTTATGGGGTCGGAGATGATTCCTTCTGCCTTTTACATACATTTGCACAAAAGCATTATACCCTGTTTTACCCATTTTCAATGAGTTCAGGGTATAAAAATGTTTTATCAAGCACGGTTAAGAACACAAAAGTGTTATTAAGCCAAACGTGGGCTTAAGTTAAACAAATTTTTCCTGCCTGTTGGCAGAAGGTGTAGGCAGTGCATATTGTAGAATACAATTTTCTAATGTTTTATTTAAACCGTGCACCCGTTAAAATGAATAAAACGGATTTAATGGTTTGGTTTTAAATTTGTCTCTTTCCCTATCTGTCGATTTCACAAACTACCACAGCTAGCAAATTGATCTTGCACTTTTTCAGTTCATATATACCATACGCAGAACAAGTTTTTTTTTCTAAATTCTCCATAATCATTTTTGTGTTTTTTGATTTTTTATCGATACTTGACGATTTTTTTCCCAGTCCTTTGAATATATCTGCTAAACTATTAGTATATTATTAGTTTTATCAGTACGTTTAGTTTAGAAATAAATCCAAAAATTTATTCTCATAGTGGGTGCAAAGCGCAGTGCCCTGTCACATCAAATCGCAAATTAATAACAAGTGTATATTTCCCAAAGTTTGAAAGATAGAGCCACCAAATTTCGAATGATATGTTTAATAGCTTGTGACCTCTTCCAAAGATTCCATCCTTGATATTCCTTGACATCACGCCCCCAGCGCCCCGTCCTAATAAAATGCCTACAAAATTTGTAAACTTGAGTTACGATATTTGGAAGGTAGATAACTGGTCACATCGTTGAAAGATCAGTAAAAATTTCGGCCACAAACCCCCGGCACCCTCTTCCACCCACTTATTTTTAATTTTCTCCACCTGAATACTCGTCGAGTATCGTTTGTACCGTGTGTATGTAAAATGCTGGGTTCAAGTTATCTTCTAGTCCGAAATTCCCAACATTAATTCCCAAAAATTTTTATTTTTTATTTTTTCAGAGGTGAAATAAAATGTTCTACATAATTTAGTGACATGTTAGAATGAGTTTTAGGCTACGTTTTCATCTGATGTAAAATTAGAATAAAATACATCTTTTCCCAATCGCTATTGAATCTGTGGGCCATTGAAAAAAGCGGGAAACTTATTAGGTAATCTACTGATAAACCTTTCTTTAATGGTGTCCTTCACAATTTCCCAAGGTATGAACTTCTCATTTTAATCAGTTAATGCTAATGGTGTCTATTATTTCCGAGTTAGAAAACCCATACTTACTTATTATACCTTCCTAGCAATCCAAGTTTTTAAATCGCAAAAGACCTTCTTCCAATGATGGACTTTAGATTTTATACAAACATTTAGACTTTGATCTGTGTGTTTATTCACACTATGCTAGAAGATAGTCGAGTAAGGCTTAAGTGAAATCCATCCACAAACATGACCACGAACATGCTTATGGAAAGCATGTCTGTCTAGTCCTCGTAACGTCAAATGTCAAACGAAAATAAGAAATTGCTCTGGTAGGGTGTTCCCGAGTTCAGAAATACGGTGAAGGTGGATTTTCGTTACAAAATTAAACCGGTTTGCGTTAAAAATACACACAACAACTCAGCAGAACTTCAACATCCAGGTCCAATAGACCACCTGTTAAGGGGCTTTCAGCCAAACTCAATATTCTGCATTTTTGACCACACGGTAAGGCACTGGACTTCAATAATGTTATGTTCTACTACTCTTTAAGCTGCCACAGTGTGATGTATCTATATGAATTGTAATACAATAAATAATACAATTTGGCAAATACAAACACAAAATACAGCAATCTTAATGTACATTCACATGACTACTGTTAAAAAAGCAACTTTTTCTAAAATAGACAAATTCTTTAAAGTCCAAAGTATAATTCAAACTTGTCTCTTTGGTTTTTGAGAAGGGAACAAGTTAAATAGCTTTAGTCGGGACCGCCCGATAAGCAGATACCCAGAGCTCAGAATTTCATAAATACACAAAAACGTGATTGTCATTAAGGTGGATAAAACGAAGAACAAAAATTAAATTAAAAGATATCAACAAAAATCAGGTGAGAAGGTTCTAGTCGGGACCGCCCGACTATGAGAAACCCTGAACCCTGCGATCTGTCTTCAAAAACATTTCAACCTATTTGCATTCATACACACATGCACAAATTCACACCCACAAATGCATGTCGCATTTACTTTACTCGGTATACGTGCGTGCCCTACTATAGAATCGAAATCCTTGTTTTCGTCTACACTAAATGTAAGATCGTTCTGATGTTTTCAGGACTTATTAAGAGCAGGGAAATGAATGTACAAGCCAATTTGCAGGTCTGCAGTATTTGATTTGCAGTTTTTATAGCTTTATTGATACTGGAGGCGATTGGGGGAGGTATCAAAATCTGCGCCTGGTTTACACAAACTCTTGTAGTCTCTAAGATGTTGTAAGAAAAAGAAATGTTGGTATCGGTTTTTATCGATAATAATAAAACGGAGCAGGTTATCGAGAAAAAAAATGAATTAAAAACGCTAAACAAAATTCTGAATTTTTTTCAATGTATAAATGCTAAATGTATGATCGTTATAAAAGTGTCAGGACTTTTTAAGTTAGCTTGATCTTCGTATGGTACACACGAACTTAATGAGCCCATGATAAGCTGTCTAGCTTTTGTTGTCTCTTAGATCAATGCGTTCATTCAGACAGATGGTCTCACGGACATGGCTAAATCGACTCGGCTTTTTAAAAATACACTTTATTGGGTCAAAAATGCTTCCTTTTGCCAATTACAAACATTTATCCTTTATGCCCATTTTCAGTTGGCTCAGAGTATGACAAGTGAGAGAGCTCTAGACGTTAGCACCCGACTAGGAGATACTCAAAATCCCAAATATTCTTGATCTGTGTAAGCTTTACGAGAACACATTAAACCAAGATTGGTGGCTCTAGTTCTTATATTTTCTGAGATATGCTTACCGATGATATGCTATATTAACCGATCTTTATCAAATCTTTTGCAAACAGTTCTTCGAGTGCTTCGAGTAAATATAATAATACATAGATCCAAATCAAATTAATTTTAAAATTAAATTTAAAATTTTGAAGGTGTTGCAGACTTTAAAACGTTAAAGAAAAGCTTTGAAAGTTATCAATCAAATGAAACGGACTTGATCTGCGCGTGTCATGAACGAAAAGTAATGTCTCTGGTTCTTATAAATTCCGAGAACGACGCGTTTATACAGACAGACAGACGTACGGACAAGGCTAAATTGTGTCGGCTAGTGATGCTGGGATATGCTTTCAATGGGTTCTGGGTAAAAAGAAGGGGTAAAAGGCCTGGGTATGGTATTCACAAACTTAAAAAAAAAAAAAAAACTTCAACACTAGCTTTTGTAGTCTCAAAGATCGATTCGTTCATACAGACAGTCGTTAATATCGAGAATATTTGAAATATAACTTATATCAAAACCATGCCTGTACGGCAATATGTTTTTATGCAATCGAGTCTTTCAGCTTAAAAGCTGGCGATATATGTACATATGTCGGAACATATTGGAGCAGTCCACTATGTATATATTTTTCGCCAAAATGTCGGCAAAAACCTTTTGTTTTTACAAATTTCCAATTTCTTTACAATCCCATAGCATATTAAAACTTGTTATAGAAAACAAAACAAAAAAAAAAAACATGGCTAATTTTAAAAAGCCATTATCTTTTTAAGTATAAAAAAATTGATAGCATAGGTATTAAATCTTCAACAATCCGAAATTAGCGGTTATTTCTGGTTTGAAGAAAAAACTATTTCAATTTAGTTTCTTATCTTGTGGTTAAGTCGATTTTTTATATGAACACCAGTTTTCTCCATATACATTTTTCGGTTTTTGATTAACATAATGATTTGTGGATTTAAAAGTAAAAAAAATTTTACACAAAATAAAAGTTTGCATATTTACTTTAAATAAACATTACTCAATTTGCATAGCTAGATTCATAGTTTATAGCAAGTATAGACCTGATTATTAAATGTTTTAGTTTAACATTGTGGTTTTAATTGGGGCATATTAAATAGCTTTAAATAACATTTTCATTCTCGTTTGTATTAATATATTTTTACATTGTATTTTTTAATTGTAATCGTAAGCTTTAAGGTGCGGCGGCAACAATGTCAAAAAAAGTATTTATTATAAATTAATAATTGTATACAGACTAGGTATACACTGTGCCCAACTAATTTTCTATGGCATCCAAATCAAATATGGCATCCAAAAGCGTAAAGCTTTTAAGCTATTTATTTTCTTAGCGCTGTAAAGTGTTCAAAAGCCACAGCTACAAATCAAAATTAAAATTAAAATAAAAATTGATTTGCGTGTGACACATATTAATGTTTAATTTTTAATTTTAAGATTATCTATTTAAGAATTTGAGATAGACACGTGCATACATACGGAGGGACAGTTAGTCTGATATTACTTGAATAATTCGACTATTAATACTGCCAGAAAAAAAAAACAGATTTAGTTTAGCCAGAAAAAAAAAAACAGATTTCGTTTATAGGTTGTTCAGTTGATGACCTTATTAAAACATAACATTGTTTTGTCTAAAACATAAAAATAAATATCCCTGGAAAACATGTAACTAAATCAGAGAAATAATTCTCATGCAATTGCACTACCCGACATCGTTGTCGCCTGTCGCTCACTCTGCAGCTTACGGTTGCGGTCGTGCTCAGCAGTTTCGGAACTGTGGGGGCCATTAAATCAGAAATTAATAAATACAACTTTCATCACGATTTGCGATCACTTACCTTGAACGCACTGCAATAGGGGTGCCAGGTATATCCACAGAATTGGGATTGTTGTTGTTCGTCGTAGAAGCGCGACGTCCATTTCCCGTTTTGTATGAAAATATAGAATCGCTCTCCAAATCATTTTCAATCTGTAAACAACAAGCAACAACATGAAAACCTATTTTCAGACCTGGTAGTTGGTATGTTAATTGCGGATGATTTCCCCAAAATATAGCGACCCCACTAGAATGTAACAGTTCTTAAGCTAGATTCACAAACAGTTAACCATTTGCTACTCCAAACATTGAGAAGAAATGTGTTGGCCACGCCCCCTACGTCCTCCCCGTAATCACAAAAGTCGATATACCTGAAAGATTTAATCGATTACGGTTTGCACAATTTGAAAACTAGAGTCACCTAGTTTGGTGTGTAGAATGACCTCCCCGACATTGCGACATTGATATCATGGCAACGCCCACTAGGACGCCCCCAGCCACCACGCCCGCCCAGGTTTAGAGCTAGATACCCAAAACTGTTCAAGTACATTACTGGTCACCTTCTTTTCATATTAGCAAATTTCAAATTTCAGGATATAATAAATTTATCTTTTTTTTTTTTGGATACTTTGCCTCCGTTTATCTAATATCGATTAAAATCAATTTCAACTTTTGGGTTTTTTACGGAGACTATAAGAGCTAGAGAAGAATATTTAATGCATTATGTTTGTGTAAAACAGATTGATACCTCTAGATTTTAATAACTTTTCCCAATCGCCCCTAATATCTATAAAACCATACAAACTGAAAATCAAATACCACAACAATGCAAATTGGTTTGTACAAACCTTTAAATCCTGCAAATTTCATAACGATTATACGAGAGAAAACAAGAATTTAGTTTCTATAGATGGGGCGAGCGCAACTATCGAGTAAAGTGAGTGCGGTATCCATTTACGTATGTGTGTGTGAATTAGTGTATGTATGTACGATTGCAAACGGGCTGAATTGTTTATAAAGACAGATCGCATGGTTAAGGGTATCTTCTAGTCATGCGGCCCCAACTAAAGCTATTTATAAGAATTTTAAAATACAGCACGATATAAAGGTTATCTATGCAGAGTACAAATGAAGATTATATACAGTGAACACAAAAATTATTTGAACACTTTTTTCTTCATACAATAATTATACCCTGAACCCATTGAAAATGGGTAAAACAGGGTATTCTGGCTTTGTTGAAATGTATGTAACAGGCAGAAGGAGGCATCTACGACCCCATAAAGTATATATATTCTTGATCAGGACGACGAGCTGAGTTGATATAGCCATGTCCGTCTGCTGTCCGTCTGTATGAACGCAGCGATCTCGGAAACTACAAAAGCTAGCTTGGTCTCATTCAGTTCGTATATATTATACGCAATACAAGTTTATCATTTTTTTTCGATAACTTGCTCCGTTTCATTAATATCGATAAAAATCGATAA